>OX352772.1:115317626-115475126 GCA_947095535.1 Poecilobothrus nobilitatus
TGATGAAATTTGGAATAGAGTCGGTAGTTTACCTGACTTTGACAATTTAGTGAGCGAGTTAACTGATTTTATAATAAGAAATACAAAACAAACTCCTTTAAAAATAAAAATAAACATGAATGGATGAATGATGAAATTGCGAGGGCTATGAGAATTAGGGATTCCTTTTATAAATTTAAAAAGAAATACCCAGAGGTCGTACATATAAAGGAACTCTTTTATTTCTATAAGATAAAGACCAAAAATTTAGTTAAACAAGCCAAACAAAAACTTTATCAAGAGGAACTAATACGAGATCACTCCAATACTAAAAAATTTTGGAACTTGTGTAAAAAAATTATGTTTAGTAGAACCACTGATAGTATTGAAAGTAGTATTAAAACTCTGAAGATCGATGAGATCGATATTGACAATGAAAGGGAAATTGCTGAACATTTTAATAAATATTTTGTCAATGTTACAAAGGAAATTGAAGTTTCAAATGAAAGTATAGATTATAATTATCTAAATAACAACTACCTATTTAATATTCACTCTGCTTTTGAATTAACACCAACTAATTTAGAGGAAGTCAATCAGGCCATTAGTAAATTAAAGTCGGCAGCAGCTACAGGCTTTGACCTTATTTCAGCTAAATTTATTAAAAGATTCTCCGAAAAACTTTCCCCTATTCTGGTTAATTCCATAAATACTTCTTTTGAAACTAAAATTTTCCCGCAAGCCCTAAAAACTGCAATTGTTACTCCTATATTTAAAAGTGGAGATAAAAGAAACCCTTCAAACTATAGGCCGATTTCAGTGTTGACTGCATTTTCAAAAATATTTTAAACTATAGTCAAAAAACGTTTAAACTACTTTTTAAAAAACAATAATATCTTAAATGATGCTCAATATGGCTTTGAAGAAAATTTAAACACAACAGCTGCCTGTCTTGATTTGAATTATTTCATTTCAAAAAGTATCGATGAAAAAAAAATTGTAGGCTGCGTGTTTCTAGATCTTGAAAAGGCGTTTGACTGTGTGGATCCTGATATTTTAGTACATATACTGAGTAAATTAAATTTTGATATAAATCAAAGACTATTCTTTAAATCGTATTTGAATAATAGAATTCAAAGAGTAAAAATAAATTCTAGTTTGAGTGATCCAAAAGAAGTCTTGAAAGGAGTACCGCAGGGATCAGTACTAGGTACTAGGCCTTTTCAAAATATACATTAACGGGTTGGGGTCATTAGAATTAAAAGGAAAAATACAGTTTTATGCTGACGACGCTGTGATAAAGTATGCAGAAAATAATGAAATTTCGTTAAAAACTGCAATCGAAAGCGACCTTATTTTAATTGGAAAATGGCTGCAAAAGCATCGTTTAAACCTAAATATAAAAAAACAAAGATTATTGTGTTTAAAAACAAAACTCTTTTAAACACCAGCTTCTGCTATAAAAACAGTCGAATTGAAGTTGTTAAATCTTTTAATTACCTTGGTCTCTTTATAGACTCTAATTTAAAATGGAATGTGCATATTGAACATATAACTAGGAAAATATGTCCTTATATCTTCATATTACATAGGTTACGTATGTACATTAATGATAGTCACCAATAGTATCCAATGTAAACAAAATTGACGTTCTGCACAAAAAAGCTATCAAAACCATTCATAAATATCCTAGAAGATTTCCTACGAACTTACTATACACTCAACGGTACTTAAGCTTCATTAGCATCTGCAAATATGAATTATAAATAGTAGCGTTTAAAATTGTTAATGACAAAATCAAGCATAATTTCATATTGAATAGGATGTTTCACATCCATAATCGCAACACAAGAAATAAATCGAATTTTTACTTAAATTTATTTAGAACAAATAATCAAACTAAAAACTGTTTGTATAAGTGTTTGAAAGCTTTCAATGAGTTACCAACTGAATTGAAGAATATTGATAATATAGCATTATTTAAACATAAAATTAGGGAACATATTAATTCTGCATAAATAATTTTGTGAGTTTGTTTCTCAATTTTTTTTTTTTTTTTACTATTTTCTTTTTTGTTGTTTATATCTTAGTTCAATATTTAAATTTGAATTTATTTATTAAAAATTATGCGACCATACGTTTTAAATAAAATCTATAGATAAATTGTAAATATTATTGTATTAATCAAAAAAAAAATTATTGAATTAATAATACACGATGGACATAAAGAAAAGAAAAAAAGAAAAATTTTTCGAAATCGTTTTTTGCATTTTTTCTTAATAATGTATTCAATTCAATAAATGATCTCATCTAGTCTGTTTGTTTAAATTTTAAAACTCGATGTATTTTTGTAATAACTAAACCCTCCGCTATATACTGCTTTCAATTTCGATAGTGAAGAACATAATTTTTCTTATTGTACAAAGTAGCTAAAATTTTGATTCCATTAAATCCTGAAGGACTTAGTTTTTCTGGTGCCATTGGTAAATCTTTATGTCCATCGTGTATTATAGATGGATATTTCAAATCTACCTCCAATATATATCCAAATGGAGAATCATCTGGAATATTAATATCCAAATTGTTTAATTCTTCTATCCATTCAAGATCTTTGTAGGGTAAATATTGCAACATTGCCCAGGAGTTCATAGCATTTATATCATAATACATCAGATATGTAGAATCTTGTTTATCATAATATTGAGGTAGATATTTGTTGTTAGCTTCTGCATATCTTTTTGAGCATTGTGTTAGTCCTCCTCTAATTCCTTTTTCAATAAACATCAACATATCAACGTTATGTATTATATCTATTTCTATTTTTGTGAGTTTTAATAATATATCCCATGCTAAACCAGGTACAATAAAATAGTGAGCTGCATCTAAACCGTAATTTTCGAGACAAGTTTCTCTAAAATTTTTAAATACTTCAGCAAGCAAAAGTACATCCACTTTTAAATAAAGATCGCTATATTCCCCCAAATTTTGTATTTTAAATTCATTCCAAACTTTTTTAGCATGTTCATAATGTTTAAAACTTATATGCGTTTTATTTAAAGAACTATAAAATTGGTCTTTTGTAGGTAAATTTGTTTCATCAAGATTTGACCAGTTTTTTATATATTCATAAGGAAAAACTCCTTTTCTTGTTAATAGCTTCAATTTATCATCGCTAATATTTGTAAATTGAGTTTGTAAAATTTTGTTTTCACTCAAATAAGATGATAACTTATCTAAAGATGAAGCCATAAAACGAAATGAGTCTATGAATTTAAATATTATTCTCTGTTTTTAATAAATTTAATTATAGCAATGTAATTTTCTTGATTATTTGGAATTATTTTGACTGTACCACCAATACTAGCACATATGTCCGTTATGATTAAATGAGCATCATATTTGCAAAGGTTATGAAAAACTACTGGAATTGTATTAGAATTTTTAAAATTGAGATTACAATTTTGATGAGCGGCCCCTCTATAATTACCATATTACCATATTGTCAAATACCATATTGTCATATACCATATTGTCATATACCATATTGTCATATAATTATATTATATGACAATGATCTTTAACTTTTATATCCGTATTCAAAATTTCTTTTTAACATATAAGACAAATATTAGTCAACATGAATTATTCAATTTGTTGTTGAGATAATTCTGTTATAGGTTTCAAATTTGAAAAAACAGTTTCCACCTCATGAGCTATTCGTTGTAATTCTTTGCTATACCATTCCGTACATTTTGAACCTCTATAGCTATCATAAAATGATAACGCATCATTGTAAGAAGTTTTAAAATAATATCCTACGCTGTGTGCTATATGTTGATGGTATTGCTTAGTATTATGAGTTATATTAGATACTGGTTTCACAATACATTCAAAGTCCGCATAAAGGACAAATGGAACCTTTTGTTGATTTTTAAAATTTTTAAATTTTACGGTTTTTTCTTTTGAAAAAGAAACTTTATACTCATTTAATTGCTTACAATGTTATGTATGACTATTTAAAAGATCTTCTTTGTGAAAATAATGAAGACAGTGATCGCATACAAATATTTTTCCGTTACGCTTTGATTTTTGCTTGCTCAAAAGTCTTGAAAGATTTTTAATTCAAATATAATGATAAAATACTGGTTCAAGAATTTCATCTTCATCATTATTTTCATATTGATTTTGATTTTTAAAAAAAAATTTGTTTTTCTGTAGTTCGTATAAATTCACGCTAATATCATTCATTTTTTAAAATTTTTTTAAATCAACTCTTTTTATTGGAAAAGTAATTCCATCAAATTTTAAAATTGTAGAAAAATGAGGGTAACTACTTGGACGTCTTGGGTTTAAAGCAGATGTATTTTTAATTAGATAAAGGGCTGATATAATAGCCCAGGCAAAACAACAGTTATCTGTATTTTGAATATTAATACATGCCTTTTTTTTAATTTCTTCTGGTAAATCTATATATGAAGATCCAAGTAACGGTGTATAATAATTTATATTTATTACCAAATTAACAACTTCTTTCAAAGACCAACCGGAATTCCTCTCTTGAAACTCTTCTAATTTTTCCAATACTGTATTCTTAACATAATTTTCATACCATTCATTAATTTCCTACAACAAAAGTTTGTACTCGATTTTTAAATGCACTATTGATAGTCTTACATTTTACGAGTTTTCTTTTGATTGGTTTTTTAATTATTTGTTTAATTTTATACTTGAGTGCTTTAGTAATAGCTAAAGTATTTATTATTTGTTGTTTTTCACTTTTTTTTTTGATTTTTGAAGTAACTGCTCTAATATCTTAATATATTTAGAACACTTTTTTATATATTTTTTTATTTTTTTGCTTTTATGTTTTTGTTTATATCTTTCAAAGCTAAACTTTTAATTTTTCTAATTAAAACGCTTACCGACGACATTTTAAAAATTAAGAATATAAAATTTTCACGAATTTACAATATTTTAAGTTAAAGTATTACACATTTACTGAATTCAATTATTTAAATACTGTTTATTTATACCTTTTCAATTTGCATACAAATTCATTTCAAAAAAATAAAAAAATTTCTAACGATATTTTAAAGATTAAAGCTTTACAAATTAGAGAATATTTTGACTGATAAGAACTTTTATTTGTTTAAAGAGAAACCGCAAAATGTAAAATGTTCACAATTTTTCATTTATAAGGAAAAAATTTTGTTTTATTTATTATTGGAAACCCTGACGTCATTTTTAACATTTTATTTTTATTCTACATTTAAAAATTCCTCAATTTTTAATTCTAATCCTTATCAGCATTATTTCTAACAACAATGGGAATCTTCTGACGTAATCTTTCTTTTAATTAAAGCCCGCGTTCTAAAATTTTTATTATTTCATTCATCATATCGTTTTTCGTTTTTTTCTTGTATATATTTTCTTGATATATATATACATATATGTATACATACATATCTATATATATATATATATATATTTTATATTTTAGTCAAGAAATTCCCTGACGTCATTTTTAGACTTTTTTAATTTCTTATTTCAATTTTTTTTTGTTATTGTTTTTTTCTGTTTCATATAAAAAATGTTTTACAAACAGCAAAGACAAAAATTTTTTTTTGTTATTGTTTTTTTTTGTTTTGCTTTTTTTTTCCTGATAAAAAATGTTTTACCGACGGCAAAACACAAAAATGTCACAGAACTCTCATTGTATAACTACTCAGTTGACAGTTAAGAGAAGGTTGATTACAAAATTTTAAGCTCGCTAAAAAAAAAATTTTTTAAATTTTAATTAAATAATTACAATATCAAAAAATTTGGAAATCTATTTTAATTAAAAATTAATAAAATATTACCATAAAATAAATTCGAGTTATAACAAAAATACGTAAAATTAAAAAACAAAATATGCATCCATATTAACTTTGGCGGCAAAATTATACATATTTGGAACTTCAATACAATATTCAATACAATATTTAAAACATCAAATATGGCCAAACAATGCTGGAAATGTAATAGAGGTTTCTCAGGCAAAACTAAAGGAATTCAATGCAGCCTATGTCGGAGCTTCTTCCATGTAAAGTGTGCCTCTATAGCAGAAAATGTGGTTTTGGCAGTTGAAGCTGGTTCTGCAACATGGAAGTGCCTAAACTGTCCAAATGATTCGAATGAATCCTTTGTAAGTGTGGGTGATGATGACTCCACAGTCGCTTCTTCACTTAATACAAAAGAAGCTACATCACAAAAAATCGCCGATCTCCACCATATAACTCCAGCTGAGTGTTCGTTAAGCTTACTAGCCTCTGTGGTGAATCAGCTGGTGTCTGTGAAGGAATTTCATCGTTCATTTGATTTCTTCAGCAATCGGATTGACGACTTACTAAAAATAAATACAAGAATACGGGAAGAAAATACCGAAATCAAAATTAAATTAAATGAAGCTGAAATTAAAACTAACTTATTGAAAAGCGACTGAATTATGTAGAGCAATTGTTAGATGAAAAGCAACAAACAGCAAACAAAAAGAATATAATAATAGCAGGCTTACCATCAAAATTAAGTAATCCGAAAGATGTAATTTTTAACCTAAGTAAACACATGCAGGAAAATATCACAATTCAGGATATCAACTCGGTTAGTGAACTGCAGCCTAAAATAAAAGCCAAAGAAAATATAATGTCAAATACAAATCTATACCTTTTGGAATGTAAATCCGATGTTTTCAAAGCTGAAATAATGAGCAAGAAAAAAATAGCAGAAATTGGTTTAGCAGAGAAAGGCAATCGTAATATATTTTTTCGAGAACACCTTACACAACTCCAATCAAGAATGAACTACGAAGCCAGGCAAATTAAAAACAATAGCAACTGCAAATATTTATGGATTAAAAATAACATCATCCACATTAGGAAAACCGAATCTTCCAAGGTTTTTAAAATTAGAAACGACAATGATATTTTATATACTAAAAATAATATTAATTGAATTTTTAGTAACTACTAAAATTGTTTTAACTTTAAATATTAACAATGTTTTACATCAAAAACACTTTTTTACAAAAACTTTTACACAAAAGCACACAAATTACATTACTAAACACTTTAGATTAAATTTTTTAACAATATATTTTTATATTACTAACTTAGATATAAATTTTGTTTTTATTCTTTATCAACTTACATACATTTTTACATGCATACTACATATTAAACTACATGCAAAGCATACTAAAACAATACATTATTTTTTATACAATTTCAATTATTATATTTATTTAGTTTTAACTAACAAAAATACTTTATTCTTTAATTTAACAATTTTCAATTTAAATAGCCAGTTAGTTTCCTTAGAAATTTTAATTAACAATTTACTTATTAATTACGTTAATTTACTAATAAAAAACACAATTAGCGTAAAATTATCTAAAATACAAATATTATATTGTTTTCTAACTTTACTAACTAAAAAAAGGTTAGGTAAAAGATTATTTACTACACTTTTCACTTTAGTAACTACTCACAATTATGTAATTTTTATTTTTACTTTAATTTACAATTTTAATTTTATTAATAATTCACTTGGTACCATTTTAATCTTATTTCTTATAATTAATTATTATATTTATGCATATTTTATTCACATAAGAAAGCAAAATTCACTTAAATTAAAACAAAACACATATTATAATATTTAGCTTTTTGGTACCTCACAATATTTACACTATAAACTTAACCTATTAGTTTTTTATGATTTACTTTTTATTTACTTTTTTCATTTTTCGATTATAATTTTTATAATCATGTGTCAAATCATGTGTTAAAAAAAAATTTTTTTTTTTATTTGTTCAACAATTATTCAGTGATTGTTTTTTTTTTCCTTTTATTTTTGTACTTTTGATTTTATTATTTTTCAACAATCAACAACAAATTGGATTATTTCTTAATCTAATTATTTTTTTTTATTCAATAATTACTCTTGTAATGCGATTATTTAGCTGTAATAATTGTTATATTATGGTTTGTGTATTTACTAAATTCCAACATTCTATGTTATGTTTTAAAAAATGGTCTATGATATAGCAAACGTAAAACATTTATTAAACATAGTTTATTCTACCGATTTTGATATTAGTAAAGAAAACCAAATGTACAAAAATAATTTTAACATAGCTTATTTAAATATTCAAAACTTAAGAAACAAATTGTATAGTGTAGAGGCTTTGATAAATAACAACTTTAAAAACCAAATTCATGTAATTGTACTTACTGAAATTTGGTTGCATATCACAGAAAATAAATTTTACAATATTGAAGGGTATAATGCTTATTTTGCCAATAGGGACAACTCTTTTGGAGGGGTTGCGATTTATGTGAGAAATGATATATATAGTTACCAAATATACGGCGAAGAATTTCAAAAAAATAATATTCTGGGAGTTAAACTACCAAAACAGAACACTAATATCTTTGGTATATACAGGGCACATGAAACTTCTATCGATTGTTTTATTGATAAGATAGATTATATAACATCGCAATTCAAAAAAAGTCTAATTCTAGGCGATATTAATTTAAATTTACTAAATGCAGAAAAATCCGAGATAAATCTATATTTAAACACTCTATTAAACAACGGGACTTATAAGTTTCGTTTTTACATTAATAAAAAAAACAAACTTTATTTTTTAGATATTCTTTAATTTGACTTTACTGGTTACAGGTATGATAATAATAATTACTTTCAGAATAAAATATTACAGGTATTTATAGTTAAAAGGATGCATTGTCAGCGAAACATATATTATGTTAAAGAAATTTGGATAATTAATATTTAAAGTTTCCCAATTGTTATTAACTAATTTAATTCTGCTGACATTGCGTCTGAACAAAAAGGTGAACAACATATGAAATTTAGTTTACATAAAAATAAATGTTAATTATACAATATTAAGTTAAATTATATGTTAAGTTAAGTTATGGTTATATATTAGGATGATCATATAACTCCTCCCCCCTTTGTGTGAAGTGTGGGCCATCGAAGAGTTGATGTTGGTTTTCCTGGAATGTCATTTTGTGTGATATGATTTGTGACTGGAATACTAAATTGCTTTTCTGAAATTTTCTTATAAAAGAGGTATATTAGTATAATTATAGTAAAAAATAGAGTTACTAATATTATAATAAAATTAATGATTTGTTTTTCTGATGTTGCAACTTCCAATAGTTTTACTGTTTTTTGGTTTTCGATATGAAATGATTCTAATTTCTGTAGGTTTAGATCTTTGATGTTGTTTGAGTAGTTGATTCGTAGTGGTATTGAAGGTAACAAATGAATTTCATCCCAATGTTTTGTATTGAAGCTTTGGTAGTAAAAATTGTTTATTTCAATAGTGCAATTATTGTAATGTATTAACTTGGTCCCTTTAACTTTGATTTGATGAGGTTCACAGGATGATTTTAATGTTATTTCTGAACTGTTCATGATAAGAATGTAATTTGGTTCTGGCTGGATGATCTTTGGTACAAATAGTTGTTCTCTTAATGTGCAATTGGCTGGAAGGTTTTGGATTATTTTGCCAATACAGCTGGATTTTTCTGTTATTTCTTGATTTGTAGATTCAGTACAATAAAATATATTTTCTACTCTTGGACATGCTTCGTCAAAATATTGAATGTTATTAAGGTTATATGTTAAAAAAGGTTTTGTATGAATGGTTTTTGTATTATTAATAGGAAGTGGGATTACATGAATCATTGAGGATGATTCAGGGGATAAAATTGGAATTTTAATGTTAAAAATAATATTAGTATTATTATAATAGGCTTGTAAACCTAGTAATTGGTAGATATTCTCATCTGAATTGAATTGAATTGAATTATTATTAAATTTTTCTCGAATATCGCTTATTTCATTTATACTAAGAATTTGTTTTGATATAATGTTTAACCGAGCTAGTACTATTGCTTCTGCTAAACTTGTTAAGTGATTATTTAAAAGATCTATATTGTAGTTAATTTGATTGATATATTGAGATTGAATTACTAATTTTTCATTGTAACCTGATTTTAATATGCTATTTCTAAGTTCATCTTGATAATTTCTTAAATACAGCGAAATGGTTTCTTGTTGGTCATTTATATGTCTGGTAATATTGTTAAATCTTTCTTGCATTAAATAATTAATACCTATTTGGTTGTCAATTTCTTTATTTAGATTTTGTTGGTTTCTATTTAAAGTTTGAATTGCTTCGTTAATATTATGTGCATCTTTTGCATCCATGTTACCTGTTATAGTTTTTATCATGGTACCTAGGCCATTTATAAGACCTCTTTTAATTTTTAATTTTGGATATAAAGTATTTAATTTTTGATTTAAATTTTGTAATTTTGATTTAGTTATATTTATTGAGCCTTGTAATAAAGAGTCATTGTTTAAAGAATTTATAGTATCCTCGATTTTGTCAATGGTTTCTATGTATGTATCTAGTCTTACTATATGTAACAGATTGTTGTAACCTTTTATTGTTCTAGCTGTGCCTAATTTTAACGTAAGTATTTTATTCTCCGTCAGGTCTTGTATTTCCAGTCTCTGTCCGTTGACTGTTATTATTCTGAAATTTAAGTTTTCTTTTAATTTTAGCTTTATGAAATTTTCTATTTTTAAGATTTTTAATTGTTATTTTCCTGTTTTCTTTTACCCTATGTTTTGAAAATCTTGGTGTCATTTTATTTCTTTTAAATTCTTTTCTAAATATTTGATCGTTTTCTTGATAGTTTTCTGGTTCTTGTCTATTTTTATTTAATTTTTCGATTAAGGTTTTTGTTTTATTTTCTACTAATTTTTCTATTTCTGGGAAAAGCTTATTTTGAAATTCGTTCAGTTTTTCTAGGTAGTCATGTTCGTTATTAGGTGAAATTTGTTTTAGAAAGGTGTATGGTCTTCCGTAAAATAATTCGTACGGTGTCAGTTTTGTTGTAGAATGTACTGCATTGTTATAAGTTATTAAACATTCATTCAAGATGTCGTCATGGTCTTTGTCTCTTGATTTTTCATGTACTATTCTATATATTTCAGTTAAAGTAGAGTGCATTCTTTCTACAATGCCATTACTACTAGTTTGTTGAAATGATGTAAGATGGTGATTGATATTATATTGTCCACAAAAATCTTGAAATATGGTTGATGTGAATTCACCGCCTTGGTCTGACACAATTGTTTCTGGAATGCCGTGAAGGCTAAAGAAATTTCTTAGAGATTTTATCATATTTAAACTATTTCTGTTAGTTACCGTGTAGGCTGCCGCAAATCGAGAAAATTTGTCAACTATAGTTAAGATTTTATGATTATTTATTGAATATATGTCTATGTGTAAAATTTCCATAGGTTTCTTAGCTATTACAGGTATTTCGTATTTTGGTTTAGGTGGGTGACGGTCATATTTTAATAAATTGCAAGTATCACAATTATTTATTATTTTACTAATTTTTTCCTTCATTAATGGAAAATAAAATTCTCTTTTGAGATGAAGTATTGTTTCAGTGATACCTCTATGATTATTTTTTAAATGATAGTCCCTAATTGTTTTATCCTGTTCGTCTTCATTGATTATATCTTTTAGTATTTCGGTACAACGAATAAGTTTTAATGATCCACATCTAGCGAAATGTTTTGAAAAAGAACTTTGAATGAGTTTAAAAGTAGAATCGTCTGTATATATAGCGGTAAGTTTGTTATGAGGTACAAATTTCTTTAAAATGTCAGTTATGGTTTCTTCTGTAAAGTTAGGTAACCTTATAGTTCGTTTTTGTTTATTCCGAAAAGGTACTTCAAGTTGAATTGGAGGTTTTCTATCTGAGATTGACAAAATTAACTGATGGTTAAATTCATTTAACGGTCGTATTGCAATGGGAATTCCGTCATTCATATCTTCTGAAGCTGAATGAACAGTTGATCCAAATGTTCCTTGTACAGTAGAATTTGCATCAAGATCGTGTGCATGTATTTCATCTATTTTAATGCGACTTAAAGCATCGGCATTTGAATTTATTACGCCTTTTTTATACACAATTTCATAATCAAACTCCTCGAGTTTTAGTCGCCATCGAACAAGTCTTGAGTTGGGTTCTTTAAGATTCATCAACCAAACTAAAGGTTTGTGATCGGTTACTATCTTGAATTTGTTTCCAAAGATGTAAGGCCGGAAATATTTTGTTGCCCAAACTATGGCCAACAGTTCCTTTTCTATGGTTGAATAGTTAATTTCAGAGCTTGTTAACGTTCTACTTGCATAGCATATCGGTTTATCTTGTCCAATTGTTCCTTGTGAAAGGATGGCACCAATGGCAAAATTGCTTGCATCAGTAGTGACTATAAAAGGTTTAGAGAAATCCGGGTATTGAAGGATTGGATCATTCATTAGAATATCTTTACAGGTTTCAAATGTTTTAATATAACGTTCGTCTAGTATAATTTTCTTACCTTTTTTCAAACATTCAGATAAAGGTTTGGTAAGTTTTGCGAAGTCCTTGATAAACTTTCTATAATATCCTAGAAGACCAAGAAATGATTTTATCTCTTTTGGGGTCTTGGGTAAAGGAAATTTCTTTATAGCATGAATTTTATCAGGATTCGGTTTAACTCCATCAGTTGTTACAAGATGTCCAAGAAATGCAATTTCTTTTTTTAGAAATTCTGATTTATCGAGTTGGACTTTAAAATTAGCTTCTTGTAATTTTTTAAATACCTTCCGAAGGTTCTCGCAATGTTCCTGGAGAGATGTTGAAAAGATTATAATGTCATCGAGATAAACGAGACATATTCGTCCAACCAGATCTTTAAGAACATTATCCATCACACGTTGGAATGTGGATGGTGCATTCTTTAGACCGAAAGGCATACGGATATATTCATAATGACCTCCGTCTACCGAAAATGCGGTCTTTTGTATATCTGCAGGATTCATCTCGATTTGATGAAATCCGCTTGCAAGATCTAAAGTTGAAAAGTAAATACATTTACCTAATTTATCCAGTATTTCATTTATATTAGGCAAGGGGTATTTATCGCTTACGGTCTTTTCATTTAATTTGCGATAGTCGATTACTAATCGCCATTTTTGTTTACCGCTTGCATCGCGTTTTTTCGGAACAATCCAAACAGGTGAACTCCAAGGGGAGTAACTGTTTCGAATTATACCTTGATTTAACATATCCTTTATTTGGGTTTGGATTTCATTCTTATGAATGTATGGGTAACGATAAGATTTGGCATAAATAGGCGAATCATCTGTTAGCTTAATATTATGTTTAATCTGATTAGTAAAAGTGAGAGATTGACCTTCTTTAAAGAAAATATCTTCATATTCTTTACAAACTGCTAATAAATTTCGTTTTTCTTCGTTATTTAAATGTGAGGTTCTTATTAAATCTACTATATCTTGACGAGAAATATTTGAATTACAATTGTAATTAATTTTGAAATTATTTATTTCAGAAAATTCTTCTTTTAAAAATGGGTGAACTTTAATAGGTTGGTCTACATAAAGAATTTCTTCTTTATTTGAAATGTTGGTAACTTCTATCAAACTATACCAATCTTTTGCTAAATAAATTCCTTCTGAAACTAATATTTTTGGACAAATTTCAATGTTATTGATATGAATGCTGCCATTTTTATAATCTACTGGTAGTTTTACAATTAATTTTGATTTAGGTGGTATTTGAATTTGTTCAGAAGTTAAGTTAGGTTTAAAGTGAAGATTTATTTCTGTATTTGCAGTTAATAATTTTTTATTTGCAATATCTACTTTGGCTTTTAGAAGAGTAAGAATGTCTAATCCGATGAGTCCATCGAAATAGCCGTGAAATTTAAAAAGTAAAAGTTCCATTTGACCTATTTGTTGAAATTCCTTAAATATTGGTAAAGTAATTTTTTTGTTTATTTTATGTTTATTTAAACCTGTAACTATTGTAACTGGTTCAATTTGGGTTATGTTATTTGGGTCTACTAAAACGGGGTTAATAAAAGAAGAGGAAGCTCCTGTGTCAATTAGAAATTTTAATGGCTTATTATTATATAAAATTTGTATATATGGTAGTATATTTCCATGTTTATTAACATCTATGTATCCGGTGGGTTTGAATCGGCAGGTAAGCAAAAATTTGAATCATCTACTTCTATATCAGGTTTTTCGGAAATGTCTTCTTCTATATTATAGTTGTAATAGTTGTCCAAGTTTGTATAAAAATGATCATTAGAATAAATGTTGTCATCTTTTGGATTTTGTTCTTCTACGTTAAAAAGTTCTTCGCTAATAAAGTTGGGTAATTGCGTATTTTGTCTAAAGTTATTAAATTTATTAAAGTTTGGTCTCTGAGTTGAATTTTGATTTCGAATTAATGATCTTGATCTGGCTGATCCAATGTCCATTGGGGTTGGTCTTGGCTGATATGATGTAGTTGGTCTGTTATACTGTGCTAACGGATTATTAGCTGCGGGTCTAACAAATTGATTCCTTTGGTTGTTAAAGAAATTGTTGTTGGTACGATAATTAAAAGGATTATTCGGTCTAGGTTGAGTAAAACTATTATTATTATTTTTTGGAATTATTCCTTGTCCTCCATTTGGTCTATATGGTGTTGTAAAATTACTGAAATTATTGTTATTTTGAATGGGCTTTATTTTAGAAGTCTGCTGATTAAAAACTCTTGTATAGAATATATTTTGTTCCTTTATACAATAAGAGAATGCAACTGCTAAAGATTGTGGTCGCATAGCACGGATGGTTGACCCTAATGGTTCTTTAAGTCCTGATAAGAAAACGTTAAGACACATTTCATTATAAAGATCTTTCTTTGCAGCTATAACATTTTGAGCTTTTTCATGTATGTTTATATGATTAAACATGGTAGCTTGAATTTCTATAACGTCAGAATAAAAATTTTCTACTGTTTTGTTATTCTGTTTTAACGTATGCAAATCTTTTATAAGGGATGTCTCGTTTCTTTTATCAGAGTAATGAAGAATCAGGTTCTCTTTCATTTTTTCCCATTCTAATGGAGTTCCATACATATTTAGAACTTCATTAGCCTGTCCTTCGATTTTGTTTCTAATTGCCCTAAGAATAATTTTGTCATACAAAGTCCCGTCAATTTCAGTTATTAAAGTTAGGATTCCTTCGACATTGTCGATGAAATCGTGCAATAATCTTGGATTTCCATCGAATTTTGGTAAATCCTTTATTGCATCTGGTATTCTAAGACTGTTATAAATGCGATTGATAGCGTCACTGTTTTGCATTATGGTTATTTCCGAATTGTACGAGTTAAAACTATGAACAGAATCTAAGCTTGAATTTAAAAAGTTATCAAGATTAATTTGGTTATTGTTTTCGAAATCTAGGGAAGCAGGAGTACTAGTTAATAAATTTTCAGATAAATTTCGAGGAGAATATGGAGCAACTCTAGGTTTAAAGTCTTTTGACCTTTTGAACATTTATATTTTTCTAAGAAATAAGTTTTTTTTTTTTTTTTTTTTTTTTTGAATAATTCACTGTGCCTAAGGCAGCCTCACCTTAGGTATCGAAGAATAGGCTTGATCACAGTGAAAATATTAAAAATTTTAATTTTTTATACTTTTTATAATTTTTTTTTTTCTTATTATCTTATATATTTATAATTTTCTTATATTTTTTGTTTTCTCTTACTTTAATTTAATAGGAATTGATTTGGAAGGAAGTATAGGATAGTAATAAAAATTTTGACTTACGTGAGCATGAGAAGAAAAATACTCATTGTATCTGTAGGCTCGTTGTTGTTCTAGGATCCAAATTAAAGAACTGAAGTTCACCAGTTGACCTTTTGATGTGTTTCCAATTTGCACTTTATATAATATACAGCTTAATCTTGTTGCTTCCAAATTATTCACGTTCACAAAAATTCTGGATTTCTAATTTTTCACAATATTCCTTTGTGGTATTAAATTCCAGTTTTAATAAATTATTTAATAACAATATTCCTTTGTTATAAAAATTTTCACAATTTTATTTTAATTTTATTAAAATGTTTTTATTTAAATTAAAAATAGTTTAATGTTTTTTTTTTTTATTTTAATAATATATTTATTAAAATTAGTTCTTATTTTTTTTTTTTTATTAGATATTTAATTTTAAGCGATATATATATTAACCGGAACACACTTTAATTAAAAGGATCACTGTTTTTGGATCCTACCGACTGCGCCACTTATAAGTTTCGTTTTTACATTAATAAAAAAAACAAACTTTATTTTTTAGATATTCTTTAATTTGACTTTACTGGTTACAGGTATGATAATAATAATTACTTTCAGAATAAAATATTACAGGTATTTATAGTTAAAAGGATGCATTGTCAGCGAAACATATATTATGTTAAAGAAATTTGGATAATTAATATTTAAAGTTTCCCAATTGTTATTAACTAATTTAATTCTGCTGACATTGCGTCTGAACAAAAAGGTGAACAACATATGAAATTTAGTTTACATAAAAATAAATGTTAATTATACAATATTAAGTTAAATTATATGTTAAGTTAAGTTATGGTTATATATTAGGATGATCATATAACTCGGGTTCCTAATTTGTAATAAGGTTGATCAAGAATTTGCTACTAGATTTGGTAGGAATTCAAAGACCATTATCGATCATTTCATTAGTGATATTATTCAAAGTAAATACTAGTTTCATGTTTTAGATTCGTGCTTATCTGGCCATCAAATTTTTTTTATAAGCATTAATCAAAACCCAATAACAGAGATAAACAATTATTTTAAAACTATTCTAAATTATGAAAGTATAAGTGCGAATAACTTTTGGAATGACCTACCACTCTTCGCAAATTTTGACGAATTAGTTCTTAAAATGAAAGATATCATAAATATTAACACGCAAATTACTCCAAGTAAAAAAAAATAAGAAAAAAAGGCTTGGATCACTCAAGAAAAACAAAAAACACAAACTTTTAATTAAAATCTTATTAATCGAGGCAAAAAAAAAATATTTTTTTTTTATAATACATGATTTACTGATAATTGAGGAATGGCTAACCAAGCATCGGCTTTTATTAAATTTAAAAAAAACTAAAATATTATTGTTTGAAAATAAGACACATAGCTCTATAAACTCACTGCAGTATAATAATGTGAATGTAGAATTTGACAGAAACTTCAACTATCTAGCTCTAATACTTGACAGCAAATCAAATTGGAGTTCACATATAGAAAAAGTAATTAAAAATATATCTCCATACATATTCTTAATGAGGAGGCTACGAAAATTCCTCTCTGATCATTCAATATACACAATATATGCATCATATATAAAATCGCACATTTCCTACCTTTTACCCATTTGGAGTAGAGCTCCACAAAATTATCTAAACAAATTAAATATGATGCATTAAAAATGTGTCAAGTTTGCCCAAGGGCTGCCCATGTTACATCCATCTAATTCTATATACAATGATAAATATCTAAGCTTAAAAAATATTATATTATTTGAACTCTATAAAACTGCGTTAAAAATCATTCACAACCAACTAAAACATAACTTCATTCTAAATAGGAACCTAGACATAAATAATCATAATACTAGGAATAGATCTAACTTCTACCTTTCTCTGTTTAGAACAATACATCAAGAAAATAATTGCTTGTATAACTGTCTTAAAGCCTATAATGAACTGCCAGAACACCTGAAGTTAATTTCTAACCTTAATTTATTTAAACAAAAAATAAAATCAACCTTATTAAGCATATAACATTTTAAAAAGGCTAG
The DNA here is from genome assembly GCA_947095535.1 of Poecilobothrus nobilitatus. NCBI lineage: Eukaryota > Metazoa > Arthropoda > Insecta > Diptera > Dolichopodidae > Poecilobothrus > Poecilobothrus nobilitatus. The sequence continues at coordinate 115,335,430 of OX352772.1, forward strand.
TAGAAATAGAAAAAAATAAAAAATAATAATAATAATAAATATACTAATTACACTAATAAACAAACTAAAAAACTAACTAATAAATAAACTAAAAACCCCAAATAAGATTAAAAAAAAAAAATAAAGTGTGAATTAATGGAAACTATAATATTAAAAGATGTAATTTCTTTTCTGGTTTGTTAAATAATTAATTAATTGATATATTTTAAAATTTATAAGACCATACAGCATTATGCTAAAGTCCTTGATTTATATAAAAAAAAAAAAAAATTATTGTCATTTACATTCAAATCGTGTAGATTTCATTTATATAATAAATAAAGAAACAAAAAAAAAACCCAACCCATTCAGTCTAGCATTTTACGATCTGAAGAAGTTTCCTACAATCCTATTGCTACTTTAGACAACCCTTCAACTATTGAATTTGTTTCACTGGGTCATGACGATACATATAGAGTTTTGTCTTCTACATATTTGAGGTTAAAAGTACAGATCTTAAAGAAAGATGGAACACAATGGAATAATGATAAAAATGCTGAAGGAAAAATAATAATACAACCAAGTGTAGTTAATAATATTTTACATTCTTTAATAAAACAATGTAATGTTCAATTAAATGGTAAAAATATAACACCGTCTGATGGAAATTATCACTATAGAGCTTATATTGAATCATTATTAAATTATGGTACAGATGCTGCTGCAACTCATTTAGAAAGTACAGGATGGATTTAAAGCAAATATAGCTAAATCTGATAATAATGGTTCAAAAGAGCCCCAAAAATTGTATCATAATAGCAATGTAGTGGAACTTATGGGTAAATTACACGTAGATATGTTTAATCAACCTACTCTACTTATAAATAATGTTGACATTCGTATAGTTTTAACACTTGAAAAACCAGATTTTTATCTATTTGCAGCAGAATCGTCTGAATCACAATTAAAAATTATAGAAGCCACGCTATTTATGAGACATGTTACCGTTAATTCAAGCGTACTGTTGCACACAATGCTGTTCTTGGGAAATCAAATGCTAAATATAATTATAAATGTGGTGAAGTAAAAAGTTTTACAATTCCAATGAACAGCTCGTCAATATCACTTGATAATGTTTTTATTGGGCAGTTGCCAAACACAATAATTTTTTGTATGACAATGTGGGTTACTCTGCAAAAAGATCAAAAAACCCATACAATTATAAACATTTTGATATTTCACAATTTGTGTTAAACGTGAATGAAAATAATTCCTGTACAAGAGCATACAGTACACTTTTTTCAGGAACTGGAATTTACCACAATCATAAAGGTCATCAGATAACAATGTCTATGTTTAGTAATGGGTTTTTTATACTAGCTTTTGATTTAACTCCAGATGCATCTGGAAATGAAGTATGTCAAGGTTTACTAAGCCAGGGTACTGTTAGAATTGAGGCAAGGCTATTAAAACCACTTACATCTACACTCATTGCTATTATTTATGAAGAATTTGATGCAAGCATACAAATTGATAAAAATCGAAATATATTTACAAATCTATAAATAGAATACTGAAACATGTATTTGAATATTCGACAAGGTGTCATCGTCCTGTGCGCTTGTGGATGTGAAGTTTTGTTGTGATGATAAAAATACTTTATTTGTAAAAGCTATTTGTTTAGTTGGAATTAAAGAACCTTGTAAAAAATTTGTAAAAGAGTTTACTTACAAATTTCCAACCAAAGAAATTATAAAAGAACATTTTGAAAATTACTCTTTCGGAACTGTACATAATGATAAAATTAATAAAGAATTAAGAAAGCTACTAGAAAATTTGATGTTATTATAACAAATGAAAAAATAAAAAAGGAGTTTTTAATGAACTACATTAATGAAATAAGTAGAGTGTATGATTTGAGTCAGTTTGAGTCATGAACACTTTAGAAATAATTAGTGTTTTAAAATGTAACAAATTTACAAACAAATATTTTAAGGGAGTTTTTGCTTTAGACAAAATTCCAAAAATAATATAAAAACCAACTTTTTTAATTATAAACACTGACAAGATAAAAGATCCGGGAACACATTGGTTTGCCCTTTATATTCCAAAGCATGGTTGCGCAAAATATTTTAATTCGTATGGTGGAGTTCCAGATAAACCGGAAATTTTGGAATACTTGAAAAATCAGTGCATAGTTTTTAATAATAAGCAGATACACGGTATTCTTTCAGATGTATGTGGGCAATACTGTTGCGTTTTTGGCTGGTATAGATGTTTTGGTTTAAGTATGAAAACTTTTTTGAATGAATTTCACAAAGATAATCATATAGAAAACGACAATCTTATTATTAATATGTTCTATAATTAATTTGGAAATTCAAACTTTTCACAATCTTGTGTACCTCAGCAATATAATTAATATTAAAAAGCTTTAGTTAAAACGTAGTAATGGAAGATCAAGGTTCGCACACAAATTTGATTTTGAGCTATACATATTTTCTCAACAGAAATTAGTCATTAAAAGTTCTTGTTGGTTTTGATACAGAATCTCTTGTAGCAACTTGCATTTTTCACCGTATTGGAAAAAAGCCAGCTATTTTAAAATATCATGATTAGTGTAAATTCCATCAGCACTTTTGTGAAAGGTACTTGAAACAAACAATAAAGAATACAAAATTATGTTCACAATATGGGTTAAGATTTGTTATTGGTCGATGTCTTGGAAAAGAAAAGAAATATATATTCCAATACAACGTTATAGCTTTCAATGCAATTATTCTAGATTGTTTTTTGAAATACCTGTACTACTAGAAAATAAAATTTGTAACATTTTAGTCAAGAACAACAATAAATGAAAAATTTGTAAAATTTATTTAATTTGTTTTTATTATGATATACTTATAGATAGGTACATATACATTTATACAAATATTCTTATATATTATTTTAGGCTATAAATTATTTCTAAAAAATTCTGCAAAATAGTCAGGATCTCCTTCTTGGTTATTTATTTCCCAAATTTGTTGCTCATCTGTATCTTCATCTAAGAATTGAAACGGTGGTATGAATTCTTTAGTTTCCATTAATTCCTCCTCATCAATAGTATATGTAATTTCATCAACTTGGACATCATTTTGTGTACTGACTATTGCAGTTTCCTCAGTAAATGGAAATGTTGTTGAATCAACTGCCATTTTTGTAAAATATCTTACAAAAATTGAATTAAAAATGATTTGCCAGTAAAATTGAGCAGCGTTATATACTGTAGAACAAAGTCAAAATTTAAAGTTTTCAGAGTATATAAATAAAAAAATGTAAAATTGGATTTTTAAAACTAGTTAGATGGTGTCAAAATCTTGTCAAGATCTTAAATGGTAAAAGAAATACATAAACCAGCTAGAAAAAGGTATCTTAGAAGGAAAGTCAACCAGGAAGGAGTAAATGATACCTGGCAAATTGTTCACCTGGCAAACACTAAATATCCGATCACATATCAGCTGGTTGATTATAAAAATGATTCAATATTTGGTGGATTTTATGAGGAGGAACTTACATCTGTTAAACACCCAAACGTATATCTTGTCGAGAAAATTTTAAAGAAAAAAGGCAATAAAGTTTTTGTTAAATGGATAAATTCAACAAATATTGTTTAATATCTGTAAAATAAAACTTTAATAAGGATCTGAAAAACTTGTTAACATCCGAAAAATAAAATAAAATCTTAATATCTGAAAATAAAATAAAATTCTAACATCTGATAAATAAAATAAAATTCTAACATCTGAAAAACAAAATAAAATTCTAACATCTGAAAAATAAAATAAAATCCTAACATCTGAAAAATAAAATAAAATCCTAACATCTGAAAAATAAAATAAAATCCTAACATCAGAAAAATGAAAATAAATTTAGAACAGTACAAAATTTATTTGAAATAAAATTTTTTATTGAACAAATTCTTTATATAAAATTCTTAATATAAAAACATAATTCTTAATATAGAACAAATTCTATAACATAAAAACTGAAACTATAATTATTGTTTTGTGGCGAATTGAAAATCACCACGTTCTTCTTTTAAAATTAACTAATTTTCCTCGTTTACGAGGAAATAAGTATTTTTTTTCGATTTCCTCTCGGAAATCATTATCTTCAAATACCGGAACTTTTTGTTGTGGTATAAATTTAATATTATTTAGGGTCTCGAAGACCCATTTTTCATCGTAAACGGTGTTTATTTTTTTATTTTATGTATTTTATAGAGCCTACTAGCCTCCATATCTTTAACCTTCAAACATTTTTTTCAAGGTTTTTTTTTTGAATTAAATAATTCCACCAGTTTTCTTTTTTTGGCGCAATTTGGTGTTCTTTCATGATATGGAAAATGATGCGCCAGCAAATGTTCAATTTGTTCTGGTGGCTGATAAAATGAGTGTTGTTGTTGTTGCTCTTGTTGATGATGATGTTGTTGTTGTTGATGACGATGTTGCTGCTGATGGTCATGATAAAGGGACATTTTCGCCATCTTTTTCTTTTTTGTAGGAATTTGCGCCTGTATTGTTACTTCATCCAACAGGTAAACTTTATCAAATTCTTGTGCCTTCCTGTTTGCTTCAAATTAAACTGATATTTTTATAAAATCTCGATGTAATATTAAAACAAAACAAAAACTTTAGAACTAGTGACACTCTTGCAAATATTTTTTAAGTGCAAAGAGCAAAATCTGTCAAAAATACAAAGGTGGATTAGCAACCGACTGTTCGAATTTTCGTCCAATCTCTGTATTATCTGGCTTGTCAAAAATTTTTGAAAAAATCATTCAAAATAGGCTTAACATTTTTATCAAAAATAATCCTATACTAAGTGAAAAACAGTTTGGTTTTGAAGAAAAATCAAATACTGCAGCTGCCTGTTTCTTTTTAAATGAGTTTATCTCAAAAAATATTGATAATGGTAAATTCGTTATTTGTGTATTTCTTGATATAAAAAAAGCCTTTGATTGCGTTGACCACGATATTCTTCTATCAAAATTAAAGAAATTAAATTTCACATCAGGTCAATTAAATTTTTTCAAAACATATCTTCAAGACCGTAAACAAAAAGTTAGATAAACAATAGCTTTGGTATTGAAAAAACAATATCAAAAGGGGTTCCGCAAGGATCGATACTAGGCCCATTACTATTTAAATTATATATTGATGATATCTCTCACCTGAAGTTAAAGGGTTGTATCCAGTTATTCGCAGATGATGCTGTAATTAAATATGCCGAGGACTCTGAGGCGAATATGTATGCATTTATACAACATGATTTACTGATAATTGAGGAATGGCTAACAAAGCATCGGCTTTTATTAAATTTAAAAAAAACTAAAATATTATTGTTTGAAAATAAGACACATAGCTCTATAAACTCACTGCAGTATAATAATGTGAATGTAGAATTTGACAGAAACTTCAACTATCTAGGTCTAATACTTGACAGCAAATCAAATGGGAGTTCACATATAGAAAAAGTAATTAAAAATATATCTCCATACATATTCTTAATGAGGAGGCTACGAAAATTCCTCTCTGATCATTCAATATACACAATATATGCATCATATATAAAATCGCACATTTCCTACCTTTTACCCATTTGGAGTAGAGCTCCACAAAATTATCTAAACAAATTAAATATGATGCATAAAAAATGTGTCAAGTTTGCCCAAGGGCTGCCCATGTTACATCCATCTAATTCTATATACAATGATAAATATCTAAGCTTAAAAAATATTATATTATTTGAAATCTATCAAACTGCGTTAAAAATCATTCACAACCAACTAAAACATAACTTCATTCTAAATAGGAACCTAGACATAAATAATCATAATACTAGGAATAGATCTAACTTCTACCTTTCTCTGTTTAGAACAACACATCAAGAAAATAATTGCTTGTATAACTGTCTTAAAGCCTATAATGAACTGCCAGAACACCTGAAGTTAATTTCTAACCTTAATTTATTTAAACAAAAAGTAAAATCAACCTTATTAAGCATATAACATTTTAAAAAGTAGAAATAGAAAAAAATAAAAAATAATAATAATAATAAATATACTAATTACACTAATAAACAAACTAAAAAACTAACTAATAAATAAACTAAAAACCCCAAATAAGATTAAAAAAAAAAAATAAAGTGTGAATTAATGGAAACTATAATATTAAAAGATGTAATTTCTTTTCTGGTTTGTTAAATAATTAATTAATTGATATATTTTAAAATTTATAAGACCATACAGCATTATGCTAAAGTCCTTGATTTATATAAAAAAAAAAAAAAATTATTGTCATTTACATTCAAATCGTGTAGATTTCATTTATATAATAAATAAAGAAACAAAAAAAAAACCCAACCCATTCAGTCTAGCATTTTACGATCTGAAGAAGTTTCCTACAATCCTATTGCTACTTTAGACAACCCTTCAACTATTGAATTTGTTTCACTGGGTCATGACGATACATATAGAGTTTTGTCTTCTACATATTTGAGGTTAAAAGTACAGATCTTAAAGAAAGATGGAACACAATGGAATAATGATAAAAATGCTGAAGGAAAAATAATAATACAACCAAGTGTAGTTAATAATATTTTACATTCTTTAATAAAACAATGTAATGTTCAATTAAATGGTAAAAATATAACACCGTCTGATGGAAATTATCACTATAGAGCTTATATTGAATCATTATTAAATTATGGTACAGATGCTGCTGCAACTCATTTAGAAAGTACAGGATGGATTTAAAGCAAATATAGCTAAATCTGATAATAATGGTTCAAAAGAGCCCCAAAAATTGTATCATAATAGCAATGTAGTGGAACTTATGGGTAAATTACACGTAGATATGTTTAATCAACCTACTCTACTTATAAATAATGTTGACATTCGTATAGTTTTAACACTTGAAAAACCAGATTTTTATCTATTTGCAGCAGAATCGTCTGAATCACAATTAAAAATTATAGAAGCCACGCTATTTATGAGACATGTTACCGTTACTTCAAGCGTACTGTTGCACACAATGCTGTTCTTGGGAAATCAAATGCTAAATATAATTATAAATGTGGTGAAGTAAAAAGTTTTACAATTCCAATGAACAGCTCGTCAATATCACTTGATAATGTTTTTATTGGGCAGTTGCCAAACACAATAATTTTTTGTATGACAATGTGGGTTACTCTGCAAAAAGATCAAAAAACCCATACAATTTTAAACATTTTGATATTTCACAATTTGTGTTAAACGTGAATGAAAATAATTCCTGTACAAGAGCATACAGTACACTTTTTTCAGGAACTGGAATTTACCACAATCATAAAGGTCATCAGATAACAATGTCTATGTTTAGTAATGGGTTTTTTATACTAGCTTTTGATTTAACTCCAGATGCATCTGGAAATGAAGTATGTCAAGGTTTACTAAGCCAGGGTACTGTTAGAATTGAGGCAAGGCTATTAAAACCACTTACATCTACACTCATTGCTATTATTTATGAAGAATTTGATGCAAGCATACAAATTGATAAAAATCGAAATATATTTACAAATCTATAAATAGAATACTGAAACATGTATTTGAATATTCGACAAGGTGTCATCGTCCTGTGCGCTTGTGGATGTGAAGTTTTGTTGTGATGATAAAAATACTTTATTTGTAAAAGATATTTGTTTAGTTGGAATTAAAGAACCTTGTAAAAAATTTGTAAAAGAGTTTACTTACAAATTTCCAACCAAAGAAATTATAAAAGAACATTTTGAAAATTACTCTTTCGGAACTGTACATAATGATAAAATTAATAAAGAATTAAGAAAGGTACTAGAAAATTTGATGTTATTATAACAAATGAAAAAATAAAAAAGGAGTTTTTAATGAACTACATTAATGAAATAAGTAGAGTGTATGATTTGAGTCAGTTTGAGTCATGAACACTTTAGAAATAATTAGTGTTTTAAAATGTAACAAATTTACAAACAAATATTTTAAGGGAGTTTTTGCTTTAGACAAAATTCCAAAAATAATATAAAAACCAACTTTTTTAATTATAAACACTGACAAGATAAAAGATCCGGGAACACATTGGTTTGCCCTTTATATTCCAAAGCATGGTTGCGCAAAATATTTTAATTCGTATGGTGGAGTTCCAGATAAACCGGAAATTTTGGAATACTTGAAAAATCAGTGCATAGTTTTTAATAATAAGCAGATACACGGTATTCTTTCAGATGTATGTGGGCAATACTGTTGCGTTTTTGGCTGGTATAGATGTTTTGGTTTAAGTATGAAAACTTTTTTGAATGAATTTCACAAAGATAATCATATAGAAAACGACAATCTTATTATTAATATGTTCTATAATTAATTTGGAAATTCAAATTTTTCACAATCTTGTGTACCTCAGCAATATAATTAATATTAAAAAGCTTTAGTTAAAACGTAGTAATGGAAGATCAAGGTTCGCACACAAATTTGATTTTGAGCTATACATATTTTCTCAACAGAAATTAGTCATTAAAAGTTCTTGTTGGTTTTGATACAGAATCTCTTGTAGCAACTTGCATTTTTCACCGTATTGGAAAAAAGCCAGCTATTTTAAAATATCATGATTAGTGTAAATTCCATCAGCACTTTTGTGAAAGGTACTTGAAACAAACAATAAAGAATACAAAATTATGTTCACAATATGGGTTAAGATTTGTTATTGGTCGATGTCTTGGAAAAGAAAAGAAATATATATTCCAATACAACGTTATAGCTTTCAATGCAATTATTCTAGATTGTTTTTTGAAATACCTGTACTACTAGAAAATAAAATTTGTAACATTTTAGTCAAGAACAACAATAAATGAAAAATTTGTAAAATTTATTTAATTTGTTTTTATTATGATATACTTATAGATAGGTACATATACATTTATACAAATATTCTTATATATTATTTTAGGCTATAAATTATTTCTAAAAAATTCTGCAAAATAGTCAGGATCTCCTTCTTGGTTATTTATTTCCCAAATTTGTTGCTCATCTGTATCTTCATCTAAGAATTGAAACGGTGGTATGAATTCTTTAGTTTCCATTAATTCCTCCTCATCAATAGTATATGTAATTTCATCAACTTGGACATCATTTTGTGTACTGACTATTGCAGTTTCCTCAGTAAATGGAAATGTTGTTGAATCAACTGCCATTTTTGTAAAATATCTTACAAAAATTGAATTAAAAATGATTTGCCAGTAAAATTGAGCAGCGTTATATACTGTAGAACAAAGTCAAAATTTAAAGTTTTCAGAGTATATAAATAAAAAAATGTAAAATTGGATTTTTAAAACTAGTTAGATGGTGTCAAAATCTTGTCAAGATCTTAAATAGTAAAAGAAATACATAAACCAGCTAGAAAAAGGTATCTTAGAAGGAAAGTCAACCAGGAAGGAGTAAATGATACCTGGCAAATTGTTCACCTGGCAAACACTAAATATCCGATCACATATCAGCTGGTTGATTATAAAAATGATTCAATATTTGGTAGATTTTATGAGGAGGAACTTACATCTGTTAAACACCCAAACGTATATCTTGTCGAGAAAATTTTAAAGAAAAAAGGCAATAAAGTTTTTGTTAAATGGATAAATTCAACAAATATTGTTTAATATCTGTAAAATAAAACTTTAATAAGGATCTGAAAAACTTGTTAACATCCGAAAAATAAAATAAAATCTTAATATCTGAAAATAAAATAAAATTCTAACATCTGATAAATAAAATAAAATTCTAACATCTGAAAAACAAAATAAAATTCTAACATCTGAAAAATAAAATAAAATCCTAACATCTGAAAAATAAAATAAAATCCTAACATCTGAAAAATAAAATAAAATCCTAACATCAGAAAAATGAAAATAAATTTAGAACAGTACAAAATTTATTTGAAATAAAATTTTTTATTGAACAAATTCTTTATATAAAATTCTTAATATAAAAACATAATTCTTAATATAGAACAAATTCTATAACATAAAAACTGAAACTATAATTATTGTTTTGTGGCGAATTGAAAATCACCACGTTCTTCTTTTAAAATTAACTAATTTTCCTCGTTTACGAGGAAATAAGTATTTTTTTTCGATTTCCTCTCGGAAATCATTATCTTCAAATACCGCAACTTTTTGTTGTGGTATAAATTTAATATTATTTAGGGTCTCGAAGACCCATTTTTCATCGTAAACGGTGTTTATTTTTTTATTTTATGTATTTTATAGAGCCTACTAGCCTCCATATCTTTAACCTTCAAACATTTTTTTCAAGGTTTTTTTTTTTGAATTAAATAATTCCACCAGTTTTCTTTTTTTGGCGCAATTTGGTGTTCTTTCATGATATGGAAAATGATGCGCCAGCAAATGTTCAATTTGTTCTGGTGGCTGATAAAATGAGTGTTGTTGTTGTTGCTCTTGTTGATGATGATGTTGCTGTTGTTGATGATGATGTTGCTGCTGATGGTCATGATAAAGGGACATTTTCGCCATCTTTTTCTTTTTTGTAGGAATTTGCGCCTGTATTGTTACTTCATCCAACAGGTAAACTTTATCAAATTCTTGTGCCTTCCTGTTTGCTTCAAATTAAACTGATATTTTTATAAAATCTCGATGTAATATTAAAACAAAACAAAAACTTTAGAACTAGTGACACTCTTGCAAATATTTTTTAAGTGCAAAGAGCAAAATCTGCCAAAAATACAAAGGTGGATTAGCAACCGACTGTTCGAATTTTCGTCCAATCTCTGTATTATCTGGCTTGTCAAAAATTTTTGAAAAAATCATTCAAAATAGGCTTAACATTTTTATCAAAAATAATCCTATACTAAGTGAAAAACAGTTTGGTTTTGAAGAAAAATCAAATACTGCAGCTGCCTGTTTCTTTTTAAATGAGTTTATCTCAAAAAATATTGATAATGGTAAATTCGTTATTTGTGTATTTCTTGATATAAAAAAAGCCTTTGATTGCGTTGACCACGATATTCTTCTATCAAAATTAAAGAAATTAAATTTCACATCAGGTCAATTAAATTTTTTCAAAACATATCTTCAAGACCGTAAACAAAAAGTTAGATAAACAATAGCTTTGGTATTGAAAAAACAATATCAAAAGGGGTTCCGCAAGGATCGATACTAGGCCCATTACTATTTAAATTATATATTGATGATATCTCTCACCTGAAGTTAAAGGGTTGTATCCAGTTATTCGCAGATGATGCTGTAATTAAATATGCCGAGGACTCTGAGGCGAATATGTATGCATTTATACAACATGATTTACTGATAATTGAGGAATGGCTAACAAAGCATCGGCTTTTATTAAATTTAAAAAAAACTAAAATATTATTGTTTGAAAATAAGACACATAGCTCTATAAACTCACTGCAGTATAATAATGTGAATGTAGAATTTGACAGAAACTTCAACTATCTAGGTCTAATACTTGCCAGCAAATCAAATGGGAGTTCACATATAGAAAAAGTAATTAAAAATATATCTCCATACATATTCTTAATGAGGAGGCTACGAAAATTCCTCTCTGATCATTCAATATACACAATATATGCATCATATATAAAATCGCACATTTCCTACCTTTTACCCATTTGGAGTAGAGCTCCACAAAATTATCTAAACAAATTAAATATGATGCATAAAAAATGTGTCAAGTTTGCCCAAGGGCTGCCCATGTTACATCCATCTAATTCTATATACAATGATAAATATCTAAGCTTAAAAAATATTATATTATTTGAAATCTATCAAACTGCGTTAAAAATCATTCACAACCAACTAAAACATAACTTCATTCTAAATAGGAACCTAGACATAAATAATCATAATACTAGGAATAGATCTAACTTCTACCTTTCTCTGTTTAGAACAACACATCAAGAAAATAATTGCTTGTATAACTGTCTTAAAGCCTATAATGAACTGCCAGAACACCTGAAGTTAATTTCTAACCTTAATTTATTTAAACAAAAAATAAAATCAACCTTATTAAGCATATAACATTTTAAAAAGTAGAAATAGAAAAAAATAAAAAATAATAATAATAATAAATATACTAATTACACTAATAAACAAACTAAAAAACTAACTAATAAATAAACTAAAAACCCCAAATAAGATTAAAAAAAAAAAATAAAGTGTGAATTAATGGAAACTATAATATTAAAAGATGTAATTTCTTTTCTGGTTTGTTAAATAATTAATTAATTGATATATTTTAAAATTTATAAGACCATACAGCATTATGCTAAAGTCCTTGATTTATATAAAAAAAAAAAAAAATTATTGTCATTTACATTCAAATCGTGTAGATTTCATTTATATAATAAATAAAGAAACAAAAAAAAAACCCAACCCATTCAGTCTAGCATTTTACGATCTGAAGAAGTTTCCTACAATCCTATTGCTACTTTAGACAACCCTTCAACTATTGAATTTGTTTCACTGGGTCATGACGATACATATAGAGTTTTGTCTTCTACATATTTGAGGTTAAAAGTACAGATCTTAAAGAAAGATGGAACACAATGGAATAATGATAAAAATGCTGAAGGAAAAATAATAATACAACCAAGTGTAGTTAATAATATTTTACATTCTTTAATAAAACAATGTAATGTTCAATTAAATGGTAAAAATATAACACCGTCTGATGGAAATTATCACTATAGAGCTTATATTGAATCATTATTAAATTATGGTACAGATGCTGCTGCAACTCATTTAGAAAGTACAGGATGGATTTAAAGCAAATATAGCTAAATCTGATAATAATGGTTCAAAAGAGCCCCAAAAATTGTATCATAATAGCAATGTAGTGGAACTTATGGGTAAATTACACGTAGATATGTTTAATCAACCTACTCTACTTATAAATAATGTTGACATTCGTATAGTTTTAACACTTGAAAAACCAGATTTTTATCTATTTGCAGCAGAATCGTCTGAATCACAATTAAAAATTATAGAAGCCACGCTATTTATGAGACATGTTACCGTTAATTCAAGCGTACTGTTGCACACAATGCTGTTCTTGGGAAATCAAATGCTAAATATAATTATAAATGTGGTGAAGTAAAAAGTTTTACAATTCCAATGAACAGCTCGTCAATATCACTTGATAATGTTTTTATTGGGCAGTTGCCAAACACAATAATTTTTTGTATGACAATGTGGGTTACTCTGCAAAAAGATCAAAAAACCCATACAATTTTAAACATTTTGATATTTCACAATTTGTGTTAAACGTGAATGAAAATAATTCCTGTACTATGCTCTTTTTTCATTCCTGTAGTACACTTTTTTCAGGAACTGGAATTTACCACAATCATAAAGGTCATCAGATAACAATGTCTATGTTTAGTAATGGGTTTTTTATACTAGCTTTTGATTTAACTCCAGATGCATCTGGAAATGAAGTATGTCAAGGTTTACTAAGCCAGGGTACGGTTAGAATTGAGGCAAAGCTATTAAAACCACTTACATCTACACTCATTGCTATTATTTATGAAGAATTTGATGCAAGCATACAAATTGATAAAAATCGAAATATATTTACAAATCTATAAATAGAATACTGAAACATGTATTTGAATATTCGACAAGGTGTCATCGTCCTGTGCGCTTGTGGATGTGAAGTTTTACAAAGGTTTCTTACCGAAACTATGACGCCGTACATAATAGAAAGCGGGAATTCGACATTTGTTAAACGGTTTAATATGAACGGTCATAAAATAAAATTTGCAATTAAATCCGTACCTGAAAATAGAGAACCAATTAGCTGGATTAAGGATGCTATACATCAAATAATCAGGATTGCTGTGAAAGATGTGAATTCCACTGATAAGATTGGGTTAACATTTTGTGGAGAGAGCTTTCAACATCAAGGTCCTGCGTACCTCAGTTTTAGATCCGCTCAGGAACTTAAATTTAGCTACGTTTGGGATGTAATTTCTAATGTTTTTCAAAGTAATTCGGAAGGTAGTTTTTTACAATGTATTTTTTGTTTCATTTATTATAAACTATTTTTATTTTATGTCTATAGGCTTAGGTACAGACACTTTTTGTTTAACAGTTACCAGTGTTAGATTACCCTCTGGTAGAGGTAGAAATAATAAATATTCAAATTATAAAGAGGAATGCTTAAAAAGGAAAGGAATAATAACAATATAAAACAGCGATAATTTATGTCTACCACGTGCACTTGTTGTTTCAATAGCTAAAATTGAGAAATTTATTGAATATGAAAAAATTAGAAAAAATATAGAAAACTTCAAACTTTAATAGCTTTAAAATTATTAAAAACATCAAAAACAACAATTCCATCTGAAGGTTGTGGAATTCATGAATTGAATCAATTTCAAAAATTTTTACACAAACACAAAATTGTTGTATATAAATATGGAACAAGGGGTGCAGAAGTAATATTTGAAGGATTTAATAATGGAAAAAAAATTAACTTGCTATACCATAATAATCATTACAATGTAATAACTACGCTCACAGCTGCTTTTTGCACAGAATTTTATTGAGAAGAATATCATATTCCGTATTCTAAAAAAAATGAACATAGGTGTTCGAAATGTTGTCCTTGTTGTCAAAACTTTCCATCTTGTTCAATTAATGTTAAATATATTTTATGTATATGCAGTGCAATTGCACATTCCGTGGTCAATCATGTTTTGAAAACCATAAGGCCTCCAGTTCAAAAAATAGAAGCATCTGTGAAGAAATTAGGAAATGCAAATCTTGTTTTAAAGTTCATAAAAGTTGTAGGATTCATATGTGGTGAATATTTTTGTAAAATTTGCGATAATCATGTTCCTGAAAATCTTGCTTCATTTAGGAAGACAAAACAAAAGTAAACTTTGAAAACTGCATTTACGTATTTTATGATTTAGAAACAAGACAAGAAGAAATTAACTCTTCAAAAATAAAAGAACATGTTCCAAGTTTACGTGTGGCTCAACTGAGATGCTTTAAATGTATAAACATTGATTCTCTATACTTCTGTCAAAAATGTAAATTAAGAGAAAGAATTTTTAAAACGAAAAATGTGATAGAGGATTTCATGGAATTTATTTTAAAATTAAGAAAGGAATTCAAAAAGATTGTCATAATTGCTCATAATGAACAGGCGTTTGACCATTAGTTTATTCTGAATTATATACTCAATAAAACTGTACTTGATCTAAAGTTAATTATAAGTTAATTTAATGATAATATTAAATTTATTGATTCTATGAACTACTTTCCTATGGCCTTGGCAAAATTACCAAAAGTTTTAATTTATCGATTAATTTGAAAAAGGGTTATTTTCCACATCTATTTAATAAATTGGAAAATGAAAATTACATTGGCTCACTTCCAGCAATTAAATACTATAACTCTAATACAATGAAAGCAGATGAGCGTAATGAATTTTTAATGTGGTATGAACAAAATAGGAACCTTGAATTTAATATGGAGAAAGATATTTTAGAGTACTGTAAAATTTATGTTGAAATTCTTACTAAAGCATGTCTGGTTTTCAGAAATTTTTTTTAAGAAGAATGTAATGTGGAACCGTTTTTAGAAGCAACAACAAAAGCTTCCGCCTGTAATCTTGTATATAGAAGAAACTTTCTCAAATCGAATACTATAGGTATTATACCAAGAAAAGGGTATAGAATGCTAAGACAATCAGTCAAAAATTGCCATGCAATGGCTTATTTGGAAAAAAGATTTGAGAAAATTGATTTGAAATGTGCATTTAATGGAAAAGAAAAACCAATCGGAAATGTTAGGGTCGACCGATTTTGCGAAAAGACTAACGAAATATTTGAATTCTACGGTTGCTATTATCATGGACATCCAAAATGTTTAGCAAACCAGAGGGATATACCATTACATGATAACTCTGGCGATACTTTGAATCTACGATTTGAAAAAACATTAATGAGATCAGAGTTTATAAAATCATGTGAATATAAAGTTATTGAGATGTGGGAATGTGAATTCCGGGAGCTAATGAGATACAATGAAAATATGAGATATTTAGAAAATGATTCATTAATTAATTTAGTTCCCTTAAATCCTCGTGATGCATTTTATGGCGGAAGGACGGGAAATACTTACACATATTATAAATGTGAACAAGGAGAACAAATTAAATACATAGATGTATGTTTCTTATACCCATATGTTTGCAAAAGAGGGAAATTTCCCATAAACCATCCTAAGATTTATGTTGGAGAAGATATTTGCTCCAAGTTAAATAGAATGACTATTGAAGGTATTTTTAAATGTAAAATCTTACCACCAAAAAATCTATTACACCCCGTGTTACCTGTAAAACAAAATAATAAATTGATGTTCTCACTATGTAACACTTGTAGTGAACAAAAATATCAAGGGAAATACTATGAACATACAGACGATAAAAGAGCATTAGTAGGAAAAAAGGGTATAAACTTTTAAATATTTATGAAGTTTGGGAATACGAAACAGTAAAATATTACAATTGCAATGGTATTGATGGTTTATTCACTAAAATGATGAACAAATTTATAAAGATTAAACAAAAAGCTTCTGGGTGACCAATAAAATGTCAAACTCAAAAAGAAAAGGAAGAATATATTGGTAGTTTTTTTGAAAAGGAAGAAATTAAATTAGAATACGATAAAGTAGTTAATAACCCTGGTTTAAGATCTTTTGCTAAGATTATTTTAAACTAATTCTGGGGAAAATTTGGGCAAACAGAAAATCAACAACAAACCACCATTATAAATCAACCTTTTAAACTTTACGAGTTAATAACAAACCCCTCTGTAGAAGTATGTCACATGTTTCCAGTAAATGAAGAAAACATAGTGATTAGCTGGAAGTATAAAGAAGAAGCAGAAACTTCTTTATCTACTGTCAACGTAAGTATCGCTGCTTATACAACAACACATGCTCGTCTTCAACTTTACAGTTATCTAGAGAAGCTGGATAATAGAGTATTATATTATGACACCGATTCAGTGTTGTATATTAGCCCAGAAGGAGAACATAAACCAGAAATATGTGAATTTATAGGACATGACTGATGAAATAGAATGTTATGGTAAAGGAAGTTATATTACAGAATTTGTAAGTGGTGGTCCTAAGAACTACGCTTACAAAATTTACTGTACAAAAGATAATACAGAAAAAATTGTTTGTAAAGTTAAAGAATTCTCTCTTAGTTATGAAGCTTCTTTAAAATTTTAATAGCATAAAGGAAGCAGTTTTAAATTCATTGAATAGTGCAGATACATACGTCATTTCAGAAGATATTCGTCGAAATAAAAATCATGATGTACTTACGATTCCCGAAAAAAAAAAAATATCAACCAAAATCGGAAAAATGAAAATTTAATGAAGGTGGTAGTTCTTTACCGTATGGATATAACAGAAAAAAGCATATGTTGATAAGTAAATCAAAATAGTATTCATTCAAATTTGTACATTTTTATTTGTATTATAAAAATATTTGTTTGTATATTAATTTAAAATTTTTAATAATGTAATAAAGATTTAAACAAAAAAAAATCTACATGTAAAAGTAGACATTATTTACATATATATACTAAATATATACAGTTCTATACTTTCGATTTGCTTTATGTTCATTACATTTTTCAGAATCTTAATAAATTCACAATAAATTCTTGTTATTACTAGAATATTGTAATTTTCTAAAACCATTATATTCTATTTATTAACCATTATATATTTTATATTTTAAAACTTTTACATTATATTCTTTTTATATCAATTCCTTGCTTTGACTAAATAACTAGTGATTTGTATACTCGTATATTAATTTAACAATAACAAAAACAAGTCTTAATTTTTTTTAGTTTAAAACTAGAAATTTTTGAATTATTTTTTATTCCATACTAAAACCAAAAAAAAATTAACATAAATGCATATGAAGAGTGAATAGTATATCTTTAGTTAATCAGTTGCACATTTTTGACTTGCTGTTTGTTTTCTTTTTATTCATATTTTCTGAACATTCTTAATTAAAAAATAAAAAAAGAATATCTTACACGACATGCAGTCAGCTAATTAATGACTTTCGTTTTCTCTTTTCTTCCATAAATTCATCTATCCAGAAGAGACCACATTTTTATGTAAGCAAAAAAAAAATGTATATCTTACTTTACATTTTTCTTCTTTATGCTAACAGAAAAAAACAAAAACAGGATTACACTTTTTCTTTTCAATTTTAAAGATGCGCTGTAGATTTAAAAATAAAAAAAATGTTTCTGTTTTTTATTTTCATATAAGAAATTTTCTTACTACTTTTATATGTGCGCTTAGTATTTAAACTTCAGTTAAACAATTTTGTTTATTAAGGGCCGACCTTACTTTAAATTGCTTAACATTTGACTTCCTACTATATAACCATTTGGAACTTATAAGTTAACAATCCACACATACAACCTAACTTAAAACCTCAACCAAAACAATTTTTCGCTTATAGTAACCAAGATACATAAAATCAATTGTTCAGTTCATTAACCCTGCCCGATAACTTACACAATTTCAACAAGCTTCACTTCCTGCTATAAAACTATTTGGAACTTATAAGTTAACAACCCACACATACAACTTAACTTAAAACCTAAACCAAAACAATCAAAACAAGTTCTTGACCTACTAACCAAGCATTAAACCTACATTAAACCCATAAATCAAAATGTAGGTCAGCATGTCGGCCGATATTTTTTTTTTCCTAAGAGAGGTGAGAATCTTCCAAAGACACCAAGAATTTCCCCCTTGGTAGTGTCAGATTCTTACTGACTAAACCCACCTCCCCCTTTAGCCAATATAATGGGATGAAACCCTTACCTGCGAACGCAGTATATTGGCGTATATTATAGCGTATATTTTTTTTTTTTCCTAAGGGAGGTGGGAATCTTCCAAAGACACCAAGAATTTCCTCCTTGGTAGTGTCAGATTCTTACTGACTAAACCCACCTCCCCCTTTAGCCAATATAATGGGATGAAACCCTCACCTGCGAACGCAGTATATTGGCTAGGGAGTAGGGATAGGAAAGGATAGGAAATGGATACGGAAACATTGAATTTTGAGTGGGACTGTAAGGAAATAACGAATCCGCCTATTATTATTACTATTTTGCTAACAGTGACTAAAGCCGTCACAGCAGTTACAACATGTAGTAGTAGTATACAGTACTACATGAGGTAATTATTGGAGACAACCCCCACTGTCACTGTAGCGGTTACTATTATTGGTAATTAGTATTCTTATTAATATTCTTATTATTTTACTACAGAGTCAGCACCAACAGTGGATTACAAAGTGCAGCAGTATATAACACCTTACTTGCATGATATAACCAAAGATAGCTCCACTGTAGTAGCTATTATTATTACTATTATTATTATTATTATTATTATTATTACTATTATTATTATTATTATTATTATTATTGTTATTATTTTACTACAGAGTCAGCGCCATCCGTGGATTACAACTTGCAGCAGTATATAACACTTTACTTGCATGATATAACCAAAGATAGCCCCACTGTAGCAGCTATTATTATTACTATTATTATAATTATTTGTTATTATTACTATTACTATTATGATTATTAATATTATTATTGTTATTATTACTACTATTTATTATAAGATATACATTATTACGATATAAAAGTACTACATATTTTTATACCCGTACGATAGGATCGGGTATAATAAAATTACTCCTCCGTTTGTAACACCTCGAAATAAGCGAGCTAGATATACCTTCAAAGGTATGGATCAGATCAGAAAAAAATTCTAAGACTTTTGAGCCATGTCCGTCCGTCAGCACGCTAACTCAAAAACTAAGAAAGCTAGAATCTTGCAATTTACACAAAATATTTTGGGAGTAATTTGTAGGTTTCCTATTTTTTTTGGTTGAGTTTGGACCAAGCCTTAGGGTAGCTCTCGAACACCTAACTTTTAGATCCCCACATTTTTTTTAAAAATAGAGCTATGAAATTTTAACTGCTCTGGATCTTACAAAAATATTAATTTTATTTTTAATAACTTTTTTTTGTAGCCCCACCCGTTACGGAGCTACAGCTCCCCAAAGGCTCAAAAAAGCTCTATATTTAAATTGTTATAGCACAAGTTGTATAAGGCATATCTTCATTTTGAAAACGACAAACGATTACTACTTTTATTAGCTTTAAAAGTACATATACAATAAATATATATTTGTGGCATACGGTGTCTTAATTTACCGTTATGCGAAACTCAAATTTAGCAAAATCCTTCTATCTTCTAAACGGTTTAAGTTGGAAACTTGAAATTTTGACAAAAGTTAGATCTTATAAGTAGATCTTATAAGTATAGATAAAATAAGTATGAGTCATTTCAGAAATTTTTTTTGTATCACCCCCCGTTTAGGAGCTGTAAGGGGTCAAAAACTGAAAATTTCCTATTTTTAAACACCTGTAACTTGAACACCTGTTGAAATTTTTTTGAAGTAATACACAAAAATTAAAGCTTCAACATTATACTCTTATTTCTGTTAACAACTTTTTTTAATAATATAGGGTTACTTTATAATTGACGAAAGTGTTACTTGATTTTTTTAAATTTTCTAACAAATTTCTTCAACGAATTTTTTCCATTTTGTTTTACTCGATAATTTGAAATTGTTGAGGATATAATGCGTAGTACATAAAAATGTAAATAAATAAACAACATAACTGTTGCTTGAAGAATTTTTATTTATATGATATTGATATACATACATACTCATGTTTATTTACATATCGTATATGTCACTGATGAATGAATGATAAGAGTATAGCTGTATATTATATAGCGCCGTATTTAAATACATATATGTATTTTATTGTACTTATAAGAAATTATTCTGTCAATGGAATATTTAAATATAATATAATATAATATTTAAAATTATATTTACTATTTTGTACTAAGTAAATTTAATATACATTTACCGCTTAGTATTAAATGGTACTATAGAATATTTGAAAAAGTTTTGGATTGATAATCGTTATGTGGAAGGTTAGAATCTGATTTTGAAGAATGTACATATAAACATATAGTTTGAATATATGTACAGCCCATTGTTCTAAAAATTATAAAATTCACCCATATTATTTTAAAATACTAAAATATTAAAAAAATAATATTGTAAGCAGAGTGACAGGCTGTGAACATACTAACGGTTCGTATGGGTATGTAAGAGTTGACAAAGGCACTGTATTCTTCCTCGTTAATTTATGATCTGACCGGGGTTTGAACCCAAGACCCTTCAATTGAAAGGTTGGCGACTTAACCGCTACCCCATGAGTCAGATAAATATGGGTAAATTTTTTTCCCATCCCAAAGTGCAGGGTTACCTACTAATGATATATGCGTTTACCGGATGCGTCTAATTTTTTGGGTACTACCCAAACAGGACTACTTATGGACTTTTACTTGGACGAATTATTTTGTCTCTTAACATTTCTTCAATTTGTCGTTGTATTTCTCTTTTATGGTAGAAATAAATTTTATCGGTATGGGTATCTATAAATTTTGCTTTTAACTGGGATATTGTCATTAAGATTTATTTTATGTGTTAGTTCGTTTGTAAATGTTAATGGTCTGTGTCACAGAATATTTCTTTGAAGTTAGAAATTATTTTGAATAATTCACTTTTTTCTTTTTTGTTTAGATGTTCTAAATTTATTTTTTCTGATATTTTTTGTTTGTTAAACAAATTTTGCTTATCCAATTGGTTGAATAAAAATTATTGAATTCTAAAATTTCATCGATTTCGGTTGATGGAAACGGTGTGTTGAAATTTAATACTTGACTTTTCTTATCATAGTTAATAATTGCTCGCGCTTTAAAATTTTCTACTTCTATTAGAAGATATTTATTCTAATATTTTAACGTGTTCATTTATTTCTGTTTCGTTGATTAAAATATTACCACAATTTTCTTTAACAGGAATTTTGTAATAGTATTCACCAATCTGATAAATCGTATTTTCTATTTCTTGACCGAAATACAGTTTGATTGGCGTGTTATTAATTGAAATATATTTTTCTTCATAATTTATAACAGAATGAAATTTGGTGAGTATGTCAATACCTATTAGTCCGTCGTAAGTATCGTTAAAATCTTATAATAAAAATTTTAAATTTGTGTCGTAATTTAAATTTAATTCTTTGAATGCTTTAATAATTGAAATTTCGTCTATGAGTGTAGTTTTATTTAATGATTTTAAAATAAGAGGTTTAGCCAATTTAAACTTTTGGAATGGGTTAACAAGTTCAGGTTTTATTATAGAAGTTGAATCACATGAGTCTATTAGAAACTTACTACTTTCAATTCTTATATAGGGAAGTTGGTTGGCCCCTTTTTTCGAAAATTTCCAATTTCAAGAGTTTGTTGGTTGTTTATGTCCATCGGTTCAAGACTGTTTGTATAATTGTTTGAATTTTCCTTTTGTTCATCATAATTTGAATTAGAATTATTTCTATTATAAGAATTTGAGTTGAAATTTTGACAAGCGCCATACTTGTTATATTGCGATGATTATTATGATAATTATGGTGAGATGAGAAATTTCTATTTGGTGTGAAATTTCTGTTAGGTGTGAAGTTTCTATTGAATGGGTGCGGGTTATAATTATTTTCATTTCTATTATTAAATGTATGAGTTGCGTTGTATAAGAAGAGTTATTATTAGTATATTTTCTTTTACAAGAATGTGGTTTATATTGAAAATCTTCACGATTTGATTGTTGCTTTTGATTTTTATTGTTATTTGAATTATTTGTAGTAAAGTATGCATATCCTGTCTCGTGAAGGATATTAATTGAATCTTCTAAAGAAGTGGGGTTACGACAACATAGAATTCATTTCATTGGTTCTGGTATTTTGTTTGTAAATGTGTTTAAGGCACTACTAACATTTGCCAATTAGTACAGGGTTAAAAGTCCCATTGGGATTTTTCGCCTCAGTGTTAAGAGCGGAAGTTATAATGCCTCATTTAAGTGAGTCACATTGAGAAGAGTTATATTGAATGTCTTTGCACTGTCTAAATTAATCCCTTTATTCATATCCAAATAACTTCGTATTATGAAACTTTGTTTAAATTCTCTTAACTTATTACTATAAACATTTCCATTTTTTTCTATTGAACAGTTGTTAAAGTTAAAAATGTAATTTCCATTTAATTTAAAATTTCGTTCATCACAAGCATTATTAAAGATTGAATTAATTTGATTTTTTGTAAGTATTTGTTGTCTTTTCAAAACAACTATTTCTGTTATGTTATTATGCATTTTTGAACAATTTCTACTATATATACAATTTTTAAATATTTGTAAATTTTTTAATTCTTTCAAACTTATAAATTTTAATATTATACTTTATAATTTCTTGTGGTTCAAATATTAATTCATTATTGAACTTATCTCCTACTGGTACTACTAGTATTTTAGGTGCAACAATTGTTTCATTATGAATTTTAATAACAAATATAATATGATTTTTATTATCAGTTAAAGTAGCTTGTTTAATTAAAATATGGGTTTTTTCTGAGAACGAACGAGACTAATGCAATATTATTTTTAATTTATATATTTTTAAATCAAACAACCTTATAGTCTTCGTTTTATTAATCTTTTTATTATTAATTTTAAATTTTACTGAGCGACGCGTTTCGAGCTCATTTGCTCATTTTCAAGCTACTACTATTAAAATTTAACATTTATTCAAATTACAATAATAACAACATCAAAACAGTGATTAACAATTCAAGAACATAAAACTTAATTTAAAAAAAAAATTGTTGCAATCACAAACATAATCTAATTTGTATATATTAATATTATTAAATACATATGTATATATATGTCTCTTTTCCCTATGTCTAAATTATTAATCATTAAAAATATTTTAACTATTAAAGCTTAAAAATTTTTCTTGTCAAAATCTCCTAAATTGTAAAAAATAAAAATAAAATTAATATAAAATTTTTTGATATTAAAATTAAAATTAAAAAATTAAAAAATATTAACATAATTTTTCTAACTAACATAAAAATTTTTTATATAATTAATAAGCATAAATAATTAATCCATTTATACACAAATTATTGTGTAAATCAAATGTTTATTTATTTTAACACACAAAAAAAAAATTAAATATATTTCAATAAAAACACTTTATTTATTTTAGATTTTAAACTTATTTATTTTATATTATTTAGATTTATTTATTTTATAGTTGTTACAACTTAATTGTTAAATCAATACAAGGTAACATTTAATTCTGGCTTAGACTATTTATATTAAAAATATACTTATAGTGCAAAATTAGTTTATGTTGCGATTAAATGATTGAAAATAATAATATGTATTAATAACTTTGTTACGGTTCTCACGGGAAAGAAAATTTACTTACAGGTAAAAATGCTTATTAATCAAAATTGCGTTTAAGTAATTTAAATGAAATGGATTTAGAATTTGTTATTGGAAAACTTTCTTGTGAGAATAAAAAAAATGTAATTTGAGGATCTTTATTTAATCGCAAAGTAAATGAACTTAGGTTAAGTTAGGTTAAGGTGGCTGCCAAAAAGGCACACTTAGACCGTATTTGGTCCATTGTGATACCACATAGAAGCTTTTCTATCCCACTCGTTAAAACCAATTTGAGCTTTTTGCAAAGCGAAGAATACTCTTCACATTTTTACCTGACAGGTCGCTAAGGCTGTCGAAGAGATATTGCCCCAAATGGGTATTCTTTCTTGCCAACAAGGCCGGGCATGTGCAAAGAGTAGTTTCCTCCTCTTCTTCATCCTTGCAGGCTCTACAATAGTCGTTTGCGGATAAGCCAAGTCTTCTGCCATGCTTCCCTATTAGACAGTGACCGGTGATTATACCTATTGCCATTCTAATGTCTGCCCTTTTGAGAGAAAGCAGATCATTGGATCGTCTTAAATCGGTTTTGGGCCATATCAATCTTGTGATATTACACGAGGTTAAGTTTGACCATTTGTAATTTACCATATCCGTTGTTTCCTTACGAAATAACGTTTTGCTTGTGGATAGAGGTACCCCTAGTCCTGCCCTATCCGGCAGAACTTGTAAAGTTGTACCAATTCTTGCGAGTTCATCAGCTTTTTCATTTCTCGGAATACCTCGATGACCTGGTACCCAGCAAAGCTGAATGCTAAACTGCCTGGCCATCTCGTTAAGAAGTTTTCGGCAGTTTATTACAGTCCTCGAGGTTGTGCATGTTGATTCCAGAGATTTTAACGCAGCCTGACTGTCTGACAGAATACGTACTTGCTTCACAGTCAAAACGCTTCTATTCAGTAGAATCAAGGCTTCTTGAATTGCCATAATTTCCGCTTTGAAGACGCTACAATGGTCTGGTAATCGGAAATTATGACTGATATTCAGATTATCTGAGAAGACCCCGCATCCTACACTGCTGTTCATTTTTGAACCATCTGTGTAGAATTGTACTCCTTCGAAGGACATCACTGTGTTCGAGCTCCAACTCTCACGGCTTGGTATGCTCGTCACATGAGATTTCCCGAAGAAGTAAGTGGGGGACGTGTAGTCCACCAAGGCGGGAGTGGACTTGAATTGGTTTATGATATCCGAGTGACCTTCTCGTGAATTGATCAACTGGGATGTAGCTTTTAATCTCACAGCTGTGTTTGCGGCTGCAAATTTACTATAATATTTTACAGGCATCAGATTAAGCATGATGTCTAATGCCGCAGAAGGGGTTGTTATTAAAGAGCCACTAATACATAGTGTGGCAGTTCTTTGGACCCTAGCGATTGCTTTGCGGTTGACCTCTTTATCGATAGCCTTCCACCATACTAGGACTCCGTACATAAGAATGGGTCTTACTACGGATGTGTATAGCCAGTAAGTCATGTATGGCTGAAGCCCCCATTTCCTATCAATGGCTTTTTTATTCGAGTAGAGTGCTATTGAGGCCTTCTTCACTCTTTCTAAGATGTTAGCTTTCCAGCTTAACTTCCTGTCTAGAGTTAGACCCAGAAATTTTGCCGTTTCGCTAAAGGCAAGAGTGCAGCCATTTAACGAAGGCGGTTTTATTTTAGGAATTTTATATTTCCTTGTAAAAAGGACCAGTTCTGTTTTCTATGGATTTACTGACAGTCCACAGTCTGTAGCCCATGTTGTGATTTTGTTTAGTGCACGTTGCAAAACGTCCCTGAGACTGTCTGGAAACTTGCCACTGACCACGACAGCAATATCGTCCGCATAGGCGATAGTTGTGCAGCCCACCTCTTCCAGGATTTTAAGCAGTTTATTTACTACCATATTCCAAAGAAGGGGAGATAGCACCCCTCCTTGCGGAGTCCCTCTTTTCACAAACCTTTTTGCTGAAGCGTTGCCAAAGTTGGCACTGATGGCCCTGCTATTTAGCATATTAGCTATCAGTGCTCTTAGCTCCGGTTCAACTCCTAGGCTTATGAGTGCGTCAACAATTGCTGCCTGATTGACGTTATTAAACGCTCCCTCAATGTCTATAAAAGCTGCAAGAGTATACTTTTTGCAATTTAAAGATCTTTTAATCGAGCTTGTCAAAGTGTGAAGTGCAGTATCCACTGACTTCCCTTTACAGTAAGCATGTTGAGAGGCTTACAACAGATTTTTATCTAAGTTGCAGCGGATATGGATGTCGATGAATCTTGCTAAGGTTTTTAGAAGGAAGGATGACAGGCTTATAGACCGAAAGTCTTTCGCATGGGCGTGACTACTTTTGCCGGCCTTTGGTATGAACACTACTCTGACCTGTTTCCATTTATCCGGGATAAGCCCCAAATTAAGGCAACCACAGAAAATACTTTTTAACCAAGCCAGGGTAGTAGATGCATTTTGCTGGATCTCAGCGGGTATAATTCCATCCGGTCCGCTTGACTTGAATGGTTTGAAACTATCTATAGCCCATTGTAGTTTGTCCCCTGTAACCACCACCTCTGAAATAGTAGGGAGAGGATTCAGAAGACAAGCCACCTCTGAGCTGTTATTTGAGCACCCAGGAAAGTGGGTTTTTAAAAGTAATTCCAACGACTCCTCGCTTGTGGTAGCCCAGCTGCCATCCTCTTTTTTAAGAAGGCTGGGTACCATGAGGTTTGTCAATAGAATTTTCCTAAGTCTAGATGCCTCGGAGACGTTCTCTATACCTCCGCAGAATAGTCTCCAGGTATCTCTTTTCGCTTTTTTAAGTGCTTTTTTGTACTGACTAAGAGCTGTTTTATAAGAGCTCCAGTCCTGTATCTGATTTGTTTTTTTGGCTTTATTAAAAGCCCTCCTACTATCTTTCCTTAGAGCTTTGATTTCATCATTCCACCAAGGTGGTTTAGGTTTACCCCTAGGTTTACTGATGGGACATGAATGCTCTAAGGACTTATTGCAGGCCTTAGTAAAAACGTTTACTAGGCTATTTAGATCCTGGATATTTTTAGGAATTCCAGGTGTTAAGGAGGGAAGCGTTGACTTTAAGTGCTCCCTATATTTGTTCCAGTCAGTTCTCTTAGGATTTTTATAGATTGACTTTGTTGGAGGACTTTCGTCCAGACTGAACTCAAGGTATCTGTGATCTGAAAAGGAATGCTCATCAGAAACTTTCCATGAGTTTATTTTAGAATAAATGAAGTCCGAGACTAAGGTTATGTCTAGGACTTCTTACCTATTACTAGTAACAAAGGTAGATTCCCTGCCAATGTTACAGATTAGAAGGTTAGTACTTAAAATGTAATCAAAAAGTGACTCACGTCTTTCGTTGGTATCCGAACTACCCCAGATGTCATGGTGAGCATTGGCGTCGCAGCTTATGATGACCCCAATGTTCATCCTCCTAGCATCCGCTATCAACCCTGCCAGATTGGATGGAGGAAGTGGATCCTGCGAGTCGTGAGGAAGATACGCCGCAACAACCCAGAGCCTTAAGTTTTTTAGCTTTAGGCTTGCCGCGATCAGATCAGCATCACTGTAATTATACATAAAAGTTAAATTTAATGTATTTTTAGCAATTATGCACGCTCTAGGTCTGCATACCTCTTTATTGTACAACAACGTGTACCCTGGTATCTTGAGTCCATTAACCTGTTTTTTTATCACCCATGGCTCTTGGATCAAGATAATATCCTCGCCCGTTTTCCTGAGGCGGATTTCAAGCGCGGAAGCCGCTTTGGAATGATGGAGATTAATTTGGAGTAGCTTCATTACCTGAGCCATCCTTAATCTCCACCACCGTCGCGTTAGCTTCATCCTCGAAGTCCATTGAGAAGCTTTTGGCATCATCAAAGCTGTCGGAATCAGATCTAAGTAGATCTTCTTCATCGTCAGCCTTTTAGACATCATTCACTCTCTTTGGAGCCGAAGAGGATGCTCCGACGTCGGATCGGTCAGAGTCTGCCTCTTGGGCTTGACTTGGGCCTTCCCCGATGCTCCTTGAGGCCTCCACCTCATTCTTTTTATACACCTTCAGTGTAACCGCTGTGAAGCCGTAATTTATGACCCCTTTGGCTTTCGCTAGGGGTTGTAGGGAGTCCTTATTGACAATGACTAACGCCTGTCGGGATTTTCCTACTACTTCCCCTAGTTTGGCAATCTTCCAATTGTGAGTTGGAAGTTGGGGGTTTGACACTTTCATCATTTTGATGATCGTGTCTGCTTCAGCAGGTTCCCTCGGCAGCCATACCCTAGCTCTTGACGTGCTAGGGATTTCATCTCTGCTTACGGCTTTGAGCTTGGCCCCTGGCCACAGACTTCCCAACTTACCTATTGCCTGCTTGTAGAGATCTGCCGATCTCTGATCAGCACAAGCAGTCAATTTGACGTGGCCCTGATGCCAGCCAGCGTCTCTACAGGAGGATGGTGGTCCCGGGTTTTCTTCCAGTACCTGGAAGAAAGCTGTGTTTAAAGCAAGAACAACTTTCTTCCAGTTACTGGGAGAAATACCCCCATCCTCTAACCCTTCATCAATGATTGCCAGAATTAAACTATCCTTTGCAATTTCATTGAATGGCCTGGTTACCTGGTTGCTCCCTAACAACCTAGCCTTTTTGGAACTACCCTGTAGCTCATCTTGTGACATCTGTCTCTTGGACATAAGGCCCTTCGATGAACCTGGGATTTATCCTTCTTGGGGCTTCACCTGGCTTACTACTGTTTTGGCCCAGGCTAAGGAATTCTTTTGTGCCTCAGATAGCTGACCATAATTGAGAGAGGTTAACCTCTCAATAATTTTATAGGCCGACCGTTTATCAAAAAAGGCTTGTTTCGACGGGCGCAATTTGCGTACCGTCTTTGGTTATTCGCGACTTTCCTTAGCACTGTCAGTGCCCGGTTTGGTCGCTTTACTTGCCGACTTTTGGGTAAGTGCCGGCTAACTCTTTTTTCGAATCTTTTTTTATATTTTGTTCCATATTTGAACCCACGAGTACGAAGAAAAGGAAGGTCCACCCTATGCAGAGATTCGTATACATAGGGTAAGGCTAATTAATTCGGAGGGTCGCCAGGTACTCCGAATACTCCGTTCGCGACTGGGCTATTTTTAAGACTGGGCCCCCAGCCAGGCTGATCATCGGCACGGGTTGTATAACACCTTGAATCCGGCCAAGGTTTACCCCAATCCGATGGTTCCGGTAAAAACCGAGGTGTCAGTAATACGATACATAAAGACAGACTCAGTTTACCTTTCCCTTAGTACCTTACCACCTACCTGGTGATTATTTCCGGTCGCCACCCACGAGGAGGGTTGGATTGGGGATTTTTGCCGACCAAATGAACTTAATTGCTATAATATTATAAGTTTTCTTATTTTTCGGGTTTTGACGGAAGGCAATATATGATTCCACCATCGTTAAGCTGGAAACTCTCCTGAGTTTTCTTATTTGTATTTGTTAAATCATGTTTTATTGTGATTTTATCTTTTTTTATTTTATTTATCTTAATATAACATTTTATAATAAATATTATTAAAGAAATTACTGTAAGAACAAAGAAATTAGATAATATAAAAATGCTATGATTTTTAATTGTTTCTTTAACATATTCTATTTCACTATAATTTTCAATTCGTTTTAAGTTAACATCTTCTAAGTTTGGTACAAAATTTACATTCTTAATTTCTAAATAATTTGGTATTGTTAAATGGTTTACAATTTTTCTTTCAGAATTTTTAAATGTTACATCATTTATTTTTATTGTACAATTATTAAATGTAATTATGTTATTTTTTATTAGTTTATATTCAATATCATTACAGTTACTTTTTACTTTTACATTGTTTGCATTTTTTACTAGAATTATATTGGAGCAAATTTCTATAATGTCAAATTTGGGATTTTTTATTGTTGTACGATTCTTAAAACTATTATTCATTAAATTTTTTATACAACCATTTACTTTTTTTAGTTTTTGTTCACAATTTTCTTCAGTATCCCAATAAATTTCATTTTTGAGTTTTATAATATTAGTAGCCTAAATGTTTATCTCCTCAACATTTTTATTTTGTACTGTTAGTATTTTATACCTGCTTGCGGATTCGTTAGAAACGATAGGAATAAAGATAGCAAAAATAATATTAGAATCTAAACTGAAAAGTGAACTTTTTATTTCCCTATATTTGAAGACGTCAATTTCGCATTCATCGATTTCTTCGTGGGATAGAACCGATTGAGTCATAATGCCATGTTTTGTTGTATTTTGTCTATTTCTGAATCCAGTTAGTTAATATTGGTACAAACGGTGAGAAATTGTAGAGCTTTTATACTTCTTCTAAAGGTATTGTTATTTCCTATAAATGATGCTTTCAAGATTGCTTGATTGTCCTTATTACGTTTTTGTAAGATATTTAGATTTTCTTGAAGTTGGTTATTAATTTTAATTTGTCTATTAGAAGCTTTAATGAAGTTGTAACTGTTCTCTTCCAAGAGTTTTATGTCATTCATAATTTCAGTTTTGTCGTCGTCATCTAAATTTCCGAATAGCCATTTAAGTATTTTACCCCCGAAATTTACAAGTCCTCGTTTGTGTCGATGTGGTATTAAAGTTTTTATGTTATGTCGAGTTTTTTCTATCTGGCTTTTTAGTTGTTCTGTCATGATATTGTCTTGGATTGAGTTTAATGTATAGAGGATGTTATTTTCTATTTAATATAATGTATTTTCTAGTTCACTTATGTTCATAAAATGAAGAATTTATGAGTAATTTTGTATTATAGGAATATCTTCTTGTTTCATTATTTGAAATCCACCTTGGTTTTCTAATTTTTGAACATTAATTGTTGCAAAAGACGTATTTAAAACAAGAGAGAGTACTAAGAGTATTAACCTAATTTGCTTGATGTGATGTTTTTGTGGAACTTCTCTCTGAGTTTTTATTACCTGAGAAATATTTGAAATATCTTTTAATTCTATTAGGATGAATATTTTTATTTCTATTATCTTTCAATTTATTGTCGACTAGCGTAGCTTTTTTATAAGTATATTTCTTTTTGTGCTTATATCTAACTGCTTCAGGATTTTCTATAAGGACATTATCTCTATCTTTATATTCAAAATTTTTTCTACTTTCATTTAGTTTTCCGATGGTTTAAAATTTTTGATTTTCAATTAATTTCCTAATTTTTTCTATATCTTTTACTTCGCCGTTGAGAAAATCGAATGGTTTGACTTTGGTTACTGAGTGGATCGTGTTATTATATGTTTCGGTCGCGAATACTATTTTTTGATATGGTGTTAGGGTAGATTTCTGGGTGTCTAAGATTCGAAGATGCTCTATTAATGTACCGTGAGCTCACTCAATGATGGAGTTGCCTGTGTGGCTGCGAGGTGCAGTAACATGAGTATTAATATATTCTGTTCTGAGAAAATCTTTAATATTAATGTTGTCAAATTCGTTATCTAGAATAATTTTTTCTGGTTTTCCAAAGATGGAGAATCGCTTCCTTAAACCTTGAATTACGGTTATTGAATTTCTGTCATTTAAACGTTGTACTGTTAGGTGTTTGGTAAACTTATCAATTATAGTTAAAAATACTTCTTTATAACAAAAGAATAGGTCGCCGTGAATTATTTTATTGGGGCGGCTGGTGTTTCCGAGAGTTCAAATTGTATTTATTTGGTTAGCGATCACATTTAGATTGGTTACAAGTATCACAATTGTTTATGTACTTGTGAAATAATTCTTTGAACTTAGGGAAGTAATATTTATCTTTAACTTCGGCATAGTTTTCTATTATTCCTCGGTGATTTGTTTCGTTATGGGTTTTCTCTATAATATCTAAAGCGTCTTTTTCGGTTTCTAAATCATGAGCTTTTTTTGTACATTTTGTAAACTTTGTTTTATTGTCATTGGAAAAGAGTTCGATAAGTTTGTTTTGTAAAATATTGTATTTTCTATCCTCGAGTTCTGAGTAAATTGCGGCCGTTCCTCTCTTGATGAATCTTCGTAAAATATCATTTAAATAATGGTAATTTTTTAACTCGTTTTCACTTATAAAGATGTGCCTAAATTTACCATATTTTATAATTATTTCTCTTTCTTTTTGTTTAACTAAATATAATTGCGTAAAATATTTATTTACTATTGCGTCCGATATCGCGATGTGATCTTGCTGGTTTTCAATGCAACTATGAATTGTTGCTAGTTCAGAGTTATTAGTCATTGTTTTGTCACCGTCAAGATTACACACATTGTAGCTTCTTAGTTTTATGCGGGCGAACTTTTGCATTCGTTCTAGAGTTTCGGGTTCGGTCCAGGCTTTGTTTATAGATGCAATTCTCTTCTTTTTGCGGGTTTTGAAACTTATTACTGATTTTTGTAAAATTGATTTGAGACATTTAAAAATTTTTAATTCTTTAGGGTTGATAAATGTTGTAGCGTTTGAGATATTGACTTCTTCACTGTTTTTGGTTTCAGGTAGGTTATTGGCGTGAAGTATTTCATTTGTTGTAGAATTCATTCTACTCAAGAAATCTGCAACTCTATTTTCTTTGCCTTATACATAGGCTATTTCAAAATCGTACTCGTTTAACCTAATTCGTCATCTTTGTAGTTTGGCGATAGGTTCTTTTAAGGAGCTTAACCATTTTAGAGGTTGGTGGTCTGTTCTTATTAAGAATTTGGTACCATATAAGTATTGCTGAAAATACTTAGTGGCCCATACTATGGCGAGCAATTCTTTTTCTATGGTAGAGTAGTTGCATTCATGAGTATTTAATGTTCTACTTGCGAAACAGACAGAGTGACCCTCGTGTGAAAGTACCGCTCCGATCCCGAAGTTGGAAGCATCTGTTGTTAAGACGAACTTCTTTTTGAAATCGGGGTAACGCAAGATAGGATGACTTGTTATTAGAGTTTTTCATTTTTGAAATGCTTCTTTATAAAGTGGGTCGTCAACATTGATTTTTGTATCCTTTTTTAAGTATTTTGCCATAGGTTGGGCTACTTTTGCGTAGTCCTGAATAAACTTGCGATAGTATTCCGTAACACCGAGGAAGCTTTTTATTTGCTTAGTGGTTTTAGGCAAATTGATTTGTTTTATTACGTTGATTTTATTTTCATTAGGTTTAATGCCATTTGTTGTAAGAACATGGCCCAAATACTCAGTTTCTTTTGCGAAAAATTTACACTTGTCTACCTGTATATTTAAATTAAATTCTCGTAATTTAGTGAAAATTTTGTTGATAGCAAAAAGATGTTGTTGTAGTGGCGTGGAGAAGTTGAGAATATCATCTAAGTAAACCACACAGATTTTCCCGATGAAATCTTTTAGAACATAGTTGATCATTGTTTGAAATGTTGCCGGAGCATTTTTTAAACCAAATGGCATCCGTACAAATTCAAAGTGACCTTGTGGTTTAGAAAACGCGATCTTGGAGCGATCTTTTTCATCGACTGAAATCTGGTGAAACCCTTTTGCAAGGTCCATAGTGGAGAAATATTGTGTTCTACCCAGCTTATCGAATATAGAGTCTATATTCGGAATCGGAAATTTGTTATCGGTCGTAATTTCATTCAATTTACGGTAATCGATGACGATACGCCACTTTTGCTTGCCCGAGTAGTCCAACTTCTTTGGTACTACCCATATAGGGCTATTGTAAGAGTTTTTTGATGTTTGGATAATATTTTGATCGAGCATTTCCTGAATTTGTTTGTTTACCTCTTCCTCGTGGATTTTAGGGAACCTATAGGTTTTACTGTAGATAGGTTGAGAGGTTAATGTTATAATTTGGTGCTTGACCCCGTTTACACAAGTTAAGCGATCCCCCTCGTTGGAGAAAAGATTTTTATTTGAATTTAAAATGTATTTTAATGATTTAATTTCTTCAGAATTCATATTTTCATTTATTAATTTTTCAAATAATTCGCTATGATTTATTTACAAAGGTTCTATTTCATAAACTTCTTGGAAAGGATAAGCATTATTAAATTTTATAATTGGGTTATTAATTTGTAATTGCTCCTTGGCAAGATCAATAATTGCTCCTATTGGCTTGAGGATATTTTGTCCTAATAGAGCGTCAAAGTTGTTGTTCTGAAGATTCATTAATTTCCAAGACATGGTAGATTTTTCATTAAATTCGTCCGAGATTTTCGTAATGATTTCATGTTGAATAATTTGGTTTCCTACGAGTGTTTTCAATTGGATAATTGGATAATTTCAATTTTTAATTTTTTTGTTTTGGAATGAGGAAATATGTTTTTGTTTATGATGCAGGTAACTGAACCAGTATCGATTAAACAGTTCAGTTTTTACCTTCCACTCTTAAATTTACTAAGGGTAATGAGGGGTTAGGCTGGCAGAGTGAAAATTTTCAGCGATATCTGAGCCATATTGAATTTCCATAGGACAGGAATTATGGGAGTTCCTATTAATAAAAGAAGTTGATGGATTGTTTCTAGATATTCCCGACTGTAGATTTTGGTTAAACCTAAAGTTTTTATAATTGTTGGAAGACATATCATTATTTCGGTTAAAACGTTCTGAGTTATTTTGGTAAAAATTTTTTGAGTGATCATTAAAGTACCTGTTATTGTATTTATTTTGTAGCTTATTTTTATTATTGTTGTTGCTATAGTTAAACTGTCTTTTGTTATTATTGTTATTGTAGTTGAAATTTAGATTTCTAATATTATTATTGTTTGCATTTTTAGATTGGTTAGACGCGTAAAAAATCCTATTTTAGGTATGTTAGTATCTATTAAAGCTCTATAGGCTTCTTCTAAAGATGTGACATTTTTGGTTCTTAAATACATTGAGTCTACTCTATTAATTTTACTTAAAAATTTTTCCAATATGGAATTTTCATTATTTATTGGCTTAAAATTCTAAGGGTTTTGTATTATCTAGATCGTATTTTAAGTTTAATTGATTTACGATATCATTTAATTTAAGAAAAAGTTGACTTACGTTTTTATAGTTGGTTTGGACTGCTTCCTCTTTCAATTTTAAATAGCTGGTTGTGACTCCAAATGAAGCTTTAAGTTGTGTCTTGACTTCGATCCATGTTGATTCTTGTAATCGTCGCATTACTGTTGCTGCAGGACCTTGTATTTTGGCATATAAAATTCTGTAGATATAATCCTTTTGTTCTTGTACTGTTAATAAGTTTACAAGAGCTTCGACCTCCGATGAAGGATTTTAGACTATAGGCGTCTTGTCCAGTGAATGCTGGCACTGAACGAGCCTCATTTACTACATCCTTGAATGATATATCTCCCAAAGCCATATTTGTTTCGAATTTTATACGGATTTAGATTTTATCCAATTTTTTATTCTTATTTTAAAGTGGATTTTTATTCTTTATATTTTTCTTTTGTATGTTTTGTTAATACCGAAATGTTTCCTTGAAAAAGGTTTTCCGTTGCTTTTCACATAAATTGATTTTATTATTTTTTTCTTATTTATTTTTTTTACTGCGCAGCAGCCTCACCTTAGGTAGAACGAAGAAAAAAGGCTTGGTCGTAATAAAATTATTTGTGCTTTATTTGGACGGAATCGGTATCCTACCGACTGTACCAATCAAATGTTTATTTATTTTAACACACAAAAATAAAAATTAAATATATATTTCAATAAAAACACTTTATTTATTTTAGATTTTAAACTTATTTATTTTATATTATTTAGATTTATTTATTTTATATTATTTAGATTTATTTATTTTATATTATTTAGATTTATTTATTTTATAGTTGTTACAACTTAGTTGTTAAATCAATACAAGGTAACATTTAATTCTGGCTTAGACTATTTATTTTATTATTATTAAATTATAGAAATTAGTTTACGTTGCGATTAAATGATTGAAAATAATAATATTAATAATTTTGTTAAGGTTCTCACGGGAAAGAAAATTTACTTACAGCTAAAAATGCTTATTAATCAAAATTGCGTTTAAGTAATTCAAATGAAATGGATTTAGAATTTGTTATTGGAAAACTTTCTTGTGAGAAAAAAAAAATGTAATTTGAGGATCTTTATTTAATCGCAACGTAAATGAACTTAATTGCTATAATATTATAAGTTTTTATTATTTTTCGGGTTTTGACGGAAGGGAATATATGATTTGTATACATATACAAGTCAACAAATAAATAGGAGAAATAATAAAGTAAATCATTTAGTTTTTCAATTAAAGGAGAACTATTTTTAATCTCTCTTCAAAATGTTTTTGATGAGTTGAGAATTTTGTCACCAATGGTATTACGCAACCGTTCAAAGTCGGAATTCCCAGTATGATTGTTAGATTTAACTAGATGGAGTTCAATTTGTTGATTTCTAAGGTAATCTTTGATATTAACGCTCTTAAATTTGTTATCGGTTATTAATTTTTTGAAATGCCCTCTCTGTGCTTTAAGTTCCCTTAGTTTTTCTATTATTGTTTGGTTGTTTCTATCATTCAGATGAAAAAAAAAATGGCATATTTAGAAAGACGATCCACGAATGTTAAAAAGTTTTGTTTTGTATTAGTATATATATGTCCATATGTATGATCTATTTAATATCTTTGTTCAATTAATTTTCTTTGCACAATATTATATTTATGATCATTTAATTCAGTAAAAATTCCTATTTTACCCTTGCTTATATATCTTCTACATACATCGCTGAAATTATTGTTTATATATATTTTCGGAATTCAAAAATATCCTTTTATTATTGAAATTTTTTTCAAAATCTCTTACTTTGTTGTCAGTAAGAATAATTTGAATTTTAAATATATTTACTACTGAATCTAAAATTGGAAAGTGGTCGTATGTTTCTTCTTCTTGAGAATGGATATTTTGGTCAGAAAGGTCTTCATTATTTTCATGATATGAATTTTCAGATGCACTTTGAAAGTCAGAAGTATTTATGTTGTTTTCCATTGAGATACTGCTATTGCTACTAAATTCGGTTTAAATATCATGATTTGTATCTTCGGATACACTTTGCAAGTCTGATGAATCTATGTTATTTTCAAGCGAATAATTAGTAGAGACTGCTTCAGATTGGTTGTCAGAATTATAAAGATTTTGTTCCCTATTTTCTAGTACATTTATTTCATGTTTGTCTGTGTCTAAGCAAATCTGCTACTTTGTTTAATTTGCCTTTTATGTAATCTATATCCATATTATATTCTCCTAGTTTTAACAACCATCTATTCAATCTAGGATTTATATCCTTTCCTTGAAACTTTAAGTATGACCATTTTAATGGTTGATGATCTGTTTGATGAAGAGGTTGATGAAGAGTTTGAATTTATTACCATATAAATAGGGTCTAAAATAACTGGTTGCCCAAACGATGGCAAGGAATTCCTTTTCGATCGTAGAATAGTTTTTCTCATGATCATTCAACGTTCTGCTGGCATACCATATTGAATGTGAACCTTGTTGCAAGGTTGCACCAATAGCAAAAGTCACAATTTTTGAGTATAGGATCTTCTGTTATAACTCTTTAAATGCATTTATATAATTTGAATCTTTTATATTTACTTTAGTATTTTTTCTAAGATAGTTTGTCAAAGGCTTTGGCAATCTGGCATAGTCTTTGATAAATTTACGGTAATATACCGTTATACCTAGAAATGATTTAATGTGCTTTTGTGTGTTTGGAAGCTTTAATTTCAAAATATCATCCACTTTCTTGGCATTTTCTCTTTATTCTTCATTTTAATTAATCTTTATTCTTCATTGGAAATTCATACAAAATGCTTACAACTAATAAAATATTATGATTAAGGAAAAAAAAAACTTAAAAATACATTACTTCATTACAATAACAATAATAATCACTAAAGTAATTCATAAAATTGCTTTAAAAAATTCAAAATTTACTAAGAAAATATAACTTAAAAATTTTTCCTAAATTAAAACTATAAAAGCTTAAAATCAAAAAATCCAATTAAGAATAAGTATTATATATTAAAATAAAATAGTTTTAAATACCATATCAATTAAGAGTTCAACAATGTAACAAGGTGAGGTGATAAAGGAAATAAAAATTTATATAATACAAAAACAAAAATATTAAGAAAATATAATACAAAAGATGTAAATATAAGAAAATATATTACAAGGAAAAGCAAAACAAAATAAAAAGAGAAGCAAAAGTGATGAAAGAATAATAATTTCTGTATCAAATTAAATAAATATTGTTAGAATTATTGTTAAATCTATTGTTAGAATTATAATTTTGATGTTGTTTTGATTATAATTATTATTATTTCTATTAAAAGAAGTATTTGAATTAAAATTATTAAAATATTTATTTTTATTTTGATTTACATTTTTATTTTTCTTAAAATTATTATTTTGAAAATTTGTTTTATCTTTTATTAGTCCTGAACATGCTAATAAATTATATGCCTCTCTTAATTTTTTAATATCTATACTTAAAATTAAACTAGCTAAATGTGGCTCAATATTATTTACAAAAGTTTTAAATTCCACAGGGTTAGATGAATCATGTTCATATTTTTCATTTAGCTTAGATAATATTGTTCTTAATTTATAAAAATATTCACTTACGGTTGATTTTCTCAGTGACAGAGTCTCTTGGAACAGCTGATGATATGTTTCTTTCACACCAAATGCGTCGATTAATGCGTTTTTAATTTGGCTCCAATCTGCATCGCCCAAACATCGCATCACGTTTAGTGCTTCTCCTTGTATTTTATTTATAATAATTCTCTGGAACAAATATTCCTTGATGGGTTGATTTGTATTTAGTAGAGGTAGTAGTGTATCTTCCTCTCTTTTAAGTGAGGGCATATTTGTCGTCTCCTTTAAAATTTAAATTTTGTTATTATTTTTTTTTTTTTTCGATTACACTGGACACAAATTTGTTACTAAAAACTATTATTAATTTGTTTTTGTAATATTTTTTTTTTAAATTTATTTATTAAATTGTTTAAACTTATTTATTAATTTATTTTTTTTAAATTTGTTAATTATTATAATTTTTTTTTTTTCGATTCGATTTTCACTGGATCTATTCTCTTTTGAGTTAGATCCTACTGACTGCTCTAATTATGTATTTTGGTTATTATTTGAATAAAACGCAAATTCATTTAATTTTTAGAAATTTATTTATTGTTCAACTTATTCTGTTGGAGGAAACCTTTAGACTAAACTTTCTTTTCTTTTTACAAACATATTTATAATAGTATCTTAAAACTAATTAAATTAAAAGAAATCTTTCACAACAAATTTGAGTTCGAATTACAAGTACTTATAATATATTATATTGTTCGAACTTAAATTTGTATACATATTATA
This sequence comes from Poecilobothrus nobilitatus, assembly GCA_947095535.1. Taxonomy (NCBI): domain Eukaryota; kingdom Metazoa; phylum Arthropoda; class Insecta; order Diptera; family Dolichopodidae; genus Poecilobothrus; species Poecilobothrus nobilitatus. The sequence goes on from OX352772.1 coordinate 115,375,334, forward strand.
TTCATATATATTTTATATCACATATTTTATAGTTGTTACAACTTAGTTGTTAAATCAATACAAGGTAACATTTAATTCTGACTTAGACTATTTATATTATTATTATTAAATTATAGAAATTAGTTTACATTGCGATTAAATGATTGAAAATAATAATATTAATAATTTTGTTAAGGTTCTCACGGGAAACAAAATTTACTTACAGGTAAAAATGCTTATTAATCAAAATTGCGTTTAAGTAATTTAAATGAAATGGATTTAGAATTTGTTATTGGAAAATTTTCTTGTGAGAATAAAAAAAAATGTAATTTGAGGATCTTTATTTAATCGCAACGTAAATGAACTTAATTGCTATAATATTATAAGTTTTCATTATTTTTCAGGTTTTGACGGAAGGGAATATATGATTCCACCATCGTTAAGCTGGAAACTCTCCTGAGTTTTCTTATTTGTATTTGTTAAATCATGTTTTATTGTAATTTTATCTTTTTTTATTTTATTTATTTTAATATAACATTTTATAATAAATATTATTAAAGAAATTACTGTACGAACAAAGAAATTAGATAATATAAAAATGCTATGATTTTTAATTGTTTCTTTAACATATTCTATTTCGCTATAATTTTCAATTTGTTTTAAGTTAACATCTTCTAAGTTTGGTACAAAGTTTACATTCTTAATTTCTAAATAATTTGGTATTGTTAAATGGTTTACAATTTTTCTTTCAGAATTTTTAAATATTGCATCATCTATTTTTATTGTACAATTTTTTATTAGTTTATATTCAATATCATTACAGTTACTGTTTACTTTTACATTGTTTGCATTTTTTACTAGAATTATATTGGAGGAAATTTCTATAATGTCAAATTTGGGATTTTTTATTTTTGTACAATTCTTAAAACTATTATTCATTAAATTTTTTATACAACCATTTACTTTTTTTAGTTTTTGTTCACAATTTTCTTCAGTATCCCAATAAATTTCATTTTTGAATTTTATAATATTAGTAGCCTCAATGTTTATCTCCTCAAAATTTTTATTTGATACTGTTAGTATTTTATTTAGAATATTAGCAATATAGTTAGAAACGATAGCAATAAAGATAGCAAAAATAATATTAGAATCTAAACTGAGAAGTGAACTTTTTATTTCCCTATATTTGAAGACGTCAATTTCGAATTCATCGATTTCTTCGTTGGATAGAACTGATATTTCTGAAGCAAATGAGTTAATATAAATGAGTTTCCTATAAATGATGCTTTCAAGATTGCTTGATTGTCCTTATTACGTTTTTGTAAGATATTTAGATTTTCTTGAACTTGGTTATTAATTTTAATTTGTCTGTTAGAAGCTTTAATAGAGTTGTAACTGTTCTCTTCCAAGAGTTTTATGTCATTCATAATTTCAGTTTTGTCGTCGTCATCTAAATTTCCGAATAGCCATTTAAGTATTTTACCCCCGAAATTTACAAGTCCTCGTTTGTGTCGATGTGGTATTAAAGTTTTTATGTTATGTCGAGTTTTTTCTATCTGGCTTTTTAGTTGTTCTGTCATGATATCGTCTTGGGTTGAGTTAAATGTATAGAGGATGTTATTTTCTATTTAATATAATGTATTTTCTAGTTCACTTATGTTCATAAAATGAAGAATTTATGAGTAATTTTGTATTATAGGAATATCTTCTTGTTTTATTATTTGAAATCCACCTTGGTTTTCTAATTGTTGAACATTAATTGTTGCAAAAGACGTATTTAAAACAAGAGAGAGTACTAAGAGTATTAACCTAATTTGCTTGATATGATGTTTTTGTGGAACTTCTCTCTGAGTTTTTATTACCTGAGAAATATTTAAAATATCTTTTAATTCTATTAAGATGGATATTTTTATTTCTATTATCTTTCAATTTATTGTCGACTAGCTTAACTTGTATATAAGTGTATTTCTTTTTGTGCTTATATCTAACTGCTTCAGGATTTTCTATAAGGACATTATCTCTATCTTTATATTCAAAATTTTTTCTACTTTCGTTTAGTTTTCCGATGGTTTAAAATTTTTGATTTTCAATTAATTTCCTAAATTTTTCTATATCTTTTACTTCGCCGTTGAGAAAATCGAATGGTTTGACTTTGGTTACTGAGTGGATCGTGTTATTATATGTTTCGGTCGCGAATAATATTTTTTGATATGGTGTTAGGGTAGATTTCTGGGTGTCTAAGATTCGAAGATGCTCTATTAATGTACCGTGAGCTCGCTCAATGGTGGAGTTGCCTGTGTGGCTGCGAGGTGATGTGAAATGGGCATTAATATTTTCTGTTCTAAGAAAATCTTTAATATTAATGTTGTCAAATTCGTTATCTAGAATAATTTTTTCTGGTTTTCCAAAGATGGAGAATCGCTTTCTTAAACCTTGAATTACGGTTATTGAGTTTCTGTCATTTAAACGTTGTACTGTTAGGTGTTTGGTAAACTTATCGATTCTGGTTAAAAATACTTCTTTATAACAAAAGAATAGGTCGCCGTGAATTATTTTATTGGGGGCGACTGGTGTTTCCGAGATTTCAAATTTGTATTTATTTGGTTTGTGATCATATTTAGATTGGTTACAAGTATCACAATTGTTTATATATTTGTGAAATAATTCTTTGAACTTAGGGAAGTAATATTTATCTTTAACTTCGGCATAGTTTTCTATTATTCCTCGGTGATTTGTTTCGTTATGGGTTTTCTCTATAATATCTAAAGCGTCTTTTTCGGTTTCTAAGTCATGAGCTTTTTTTGTACATTTTGTAAACTTTGTTTTATTGTCATTGGAAAAGAGTTCGATAAGTTTGTTTTGTAAAATATTGTATTTTCTATCCTCGAGTTCTGAGTAAATTGCGGTCGTCCTTGATGAATCTTCGTAAAATATCATTTAAATAATGGTAATTTTTTAACTCGTTTTCACTTATAAAGATGTGCCTAAATTTACCATATTTTATAATTATTTCTCTTTCTTTTTGTTTAACTAAATATAATTGCGTAAAATATTTATTTACTATTGCGTCCGATATCGCGATGTAATCTTGCTGGTTTTCAATGCAACTATGAATTGTTGCTAGTTCAGAGTTATTAGTCATTGTTTTGTCACCGTCAAGATTACACACATTGTAGCTTCTTAGTTTTATGCGGGCGAACTTTTGCATTCGTTCTAGAGTTTCAGGTTCGGTCCAGGCTTTTGTTAATAGGTGCTATTCTCTTCTTTTTTTTGATGTTTTTGAAACTTATTACTTGTTTTTGTAAAACTGTTTTCATTTAAAAATTTTTAATTCTTTAGGGTTGATAAATGTTGTAGCGTTTGAGATATTGACTTCTTCACTGTTATTGGTTTCAGGTACGTGATTGACGTGAAGTATTTCATTTGTTGTAGAATTCTTTCATTTTGTTGTAGAACTCAAGAAATCTGCAACTCTATTTTCTTTGCCTTTTACGTAGGCTATTTCAAAATCGTACTCGTTTAACCTAATTCGCCATCTTTGTAGTTTGACGCTAGATTCTTTTAAGGAGCTTAACCATTTTAGAGGTTGGTGGTCTGTTCTTATTAAGAATTTGGTACCATATAAGTATGGCCGAAAATAGGCCCATACTATGGCGAGCAATTCTTTCTCTATGGTAGAGTAGTTGCATTCATGAGTATTTAATGTTCTACTTGCGAAACAGACAGAGTGACCCTCCTGTGAAGGGACCACTTCGATCGCGAAGTTGGAAGCATCTGTTGTCAAGACGAACTTCTTTTTGAAATCAGGGTAACGCAAGATATGATGACTTGTTATTAGAGTTTTTCATTTTTGAAATGCTTCTTTATAAAGTGGGTCGTCAACATTGATTTTTGTATCCTTTTTTAAGTATTTTGCCATAGGTTGGGCTACTTTTGCGTAGTCCTGAATAAACTTGCGATAGTATTCCGTAACACCGAGGAAGCTTTTCATTTGCTTAGTGGTTTTAGGCAAATTGATTTGTTTTATTACGTTGATTTTATTTTCATTAGGTTTAATGCCATTTGTTGTAAGAACAAGACCCAAATACTCAGTTTCTTTTGCGAAAAATTTACACTTGTCTACCTGTATATTTAAATTAAATTCTCGTAATTTAGAGAAAATTTTGTTGATAGCAGAAAGATGTTGTTGTAGTGGCGTGGAGAAGTTGAGAATATCATCTAAGTAAACCACACAGATTTTCCCGATGAAATCTTTTAGAACGTAGTTGATCATTCTTTGAAATGTTGCCGGAGCATTTTTTAAACCAAATGGCATCCGTACAAATTCAAAGTGACCTTGTGGTTTAGAAAACGCGGTCTTGGAGCGATCTTTTTCATCGACTGAAATCTGGTGAAACCCTTTTGCAAGGTCCATAGTCGAGAAATATTGTGTTCTACCCAGCTTATCGAATATAGAGTCTATATTCGGAATCGGAAATTTGTTATCGGTCGTAATTTCATTCAATTTACGGTAATCGATGACGATACGCCACTTTTGCTTGCCCGAGTAGTCCAACTTCTTTGGTACCACCCATATAGGGCTATTGTAAAAGTTTTTTGATGTTTGGATAATATTTTGATCGAGCATTTCCTGAATTTGTTTGTTTACCTCTTCCTCGTGGATTTTAGGGAACCTATAGGTTTTACTGTAGATAGGTTGAGAGGTTGATGTTATAATTTGGTGCTTGACCCCGTTTACACAAGTTAAGCGATCCCCCTCGTTGGATAAAAGATTTTTATTTGAATTTAAAATGTATTTTAATGATTTAATTTCTTCAGAATTCATATTTTCATTTATTAATTTTTCAAATAATTCGCTATGATTTATTTACAAAGGTTCTATTTCATAAACTTCTTGGAAAGGATAAGCATTATTAAATTTTATAATTGGGTTATTAATTTGTAATTGCTCCTTGGCAAGATCAATAATTGCTCCTATTGGCTTGAGGATATTTTGTCCTAATAGAGCGTCAAAGTTGTTGTTCTGAAGATTCATTAATTTCCAAGACATGGTGGATTTTTCATTAAATTCGTCCGAGATTTTCGTAATGATTTCATGTTGAATAATTTGGTTTCCTACGAGTGTTTTCAATTGGATAATTGGATAATTTCAATTTTTAATTTTTTTGTTTTGGAATGAGGAAATATGTTTTCGTTTATGATGCAGGTAACTGAACCAGTATCGATTGAACGGTTCAGTTTTTTACCTTCCACTGTTAAATTTACTAAGGGTAATGAGGGGTTAGGCTGGCAGAGTGAAAATTTTCAGCGATATCTGAGCCATATTGAATTTCCATAGGACTGGAGTTATGGGAGTTCCTATTAATAAAAGAAGTTGATGGATTGTTTCTAGATATTCCCGACTGTTGATTTTGGTTAAACCTAAAGTTTCTATAATTGTTGGAAGACATATCATTATTTCGGTTAAACCGTTCTGAGTTATTTTGGTAAAAATTTTTTGAGTGATCATTAAAATACCTGTTATTGTATTTATTTTGTAGCCTATTTTTATTATTGTTATTGCTATAGTTAAACTGTCTTTTGTTATTATTGTTATTGTAGTTGGAATTTAGATTTCTAATATTATTAGTGTTTGCATTTCTAGATTGGTTAGATGCGTAAAAAATCCTATTTTTAGGTATGTTAGTATCTATTAAAGCTCTATAGGCTTCTTCTAAAGATGTGACATTTTTGGTTCTTAAATACATTGAGTCTACTCTATTAATTTTACTTAAAAATTTTTCCAATGTGGAATTTTCATTATTTATTGGCTTAAATTCTAAGGGTTTTGTATTATCTAGATCGTATTTTAAGTTTAATTGATTTACGATATCATTTAATTTAAGAAAAAGTTGACTTACGTTTTTATAGTTGGTTTGGACTGCTTCCTCTTTCAATTTTAAATAGCTGGTTGTGACTCCAAATGAAGCTTTAAGTTGTGTCTTGACTTCGATCCATGTTGTAATCGTCGCACTACTGTTGCTGCAGGACCTTGTATTTTGGCATATAAAATTCTGTAGATATAATCCTTTTGTTCTTGTACTGTTAATAAGTTTACAAGAGCTTCGACCTCCGATGAAGGATTTTAGACTATAGGCGTCTTGTCCAGTGAATGCTGGCACTGAACGAGCCTTATTTACTACATCCTTGAATGATATATCTCCCAAAGCCATATTTGTTTCGAATTTTATACGGATTTAGATTTTATCCAATTTTTTATTCTTATTTTAAAGTGGATTTTTATTGTTTATATTTTTCTTTTGTATGTTTTGTTAATACCGAAATGTTTCCTTTAAAAAGGTTTTCCGTTGCTTTTCACATAAATTGATTTTATTATTTTTTTCTTATTTATTTTTTTTACTGCGCAGCAGCCTCACCTTAGGTAGAACGAAGAAAAAAGGCTTGATCGTAATAAAATTATTTGTGATTTATTTGGACGGAATCGGTATCCTACCGACTGTACCAATCAAATGTTTATTTATTTTAACACACAAAAATAAAAATTAAATATATATTTCAATAAAAACACTTTATTTATTTTAGATTTTAAACTTATTTATTTTATATTATTTAGATTTATTTATTTTATATTATTTAGATTTATTTATTTTATATTATTTAGATTTATTTATTTTATAGTTGTTACAACTTAGTTGTTAAATCAATACAAGGTAACATTTAATTCTGGCTTAGACTATTTATTTTATTATTATTAAATTATAGAAATTAGTTTACGTTGCGATTAAATGATTGAAAATAATAATATTAATAATTTTGTTAAGGTTCTCACGGGAAAGAAAATTTACTTACAGCTAAAAATGCTTATTAATCAAAATTGCGTTTAAGTAATAAATGAAATGGATTTAGAATTTGTTATTGGAAAATTTTCTTGTGAGAATAAAAAAAATGTAATTTGAGGATCTTTATTTAATCGCAACGTAAATTAACTTAATTGCTATAATATTATACGTTTTTATTATTTTTCGGGTTTTGACGGAAGGGAATATATGATTTGTATACATATACAAGTCAACAAATAAATAGGAGAAATAATAAAGTAAATCATTTAGTTTTTCAATTAAAGGAGAACTATTTTTAATCTCTCTTAAAAATGTTTTTGATGAGTTGAGAATCTACCATACCGCAATTATAATACATATTTCTCTTTCTATTTGTATATATAGGGACTCCCATACATTTAACCTGTTTAACTATTTCAACAAAGATATCTCACCAATTTCATGTTTTTTTGGCTTTCAGCATTCCTCTACCCATTCTGTTATTTTCTTCCACCACATGCTTACAAAATGCACTTCTTTCGTATTTATTTCTAATATCTAATTTATTCTAATTGATGTTATTTTAATCTAATACTCAAATTGCTAGACGTTTTACCCACATATACACCATTATAAGCGGTACAACTTAATTTATAAATACCCGATTTTTTCATTTTCTCTGTTTTTTGCTTAGGGTTTCCTAATAAAGTTTTTAGTTTCCCTTGTGAACTATTGATAATTTAAAAATTATATTTATTAAAAACTGTTTTAAGTTTTTTTGTAATTTCAAGAAAATATGTTATTTTTTTTTTTTTTTTATCTTTATTTTAATTAATTTTCAATCTTTTAATTTTAATTTTTGTTATTTTTTTTTTAGGATGTTCTTAATGTTTTGTTGTTTGCTGTTTTGTGCTGTTTCAAAAATGTAACTCACTTCTTTATTGTAGTTTTCTTGCGACAATGGTAAATTTACTAATCTATGAATCATGGAATTAAATGCTGCATACTTGTGTGAGTAACAATGGAAAGAGTCTGACGTCATGAATCTTTGTGTCTGAGTCTTTTTCCGAACTAGTTTAATATTTTGCAATTTATTAAAATCTATATCATGTTCTAAAATTTCTTCCTTTGTAAGTATGTTGCTCTGTTGCTATTATTCCTAGTCTAGCTGAAGCAATATTGTCCAATGTCCTGTATGTGTTCAATGTTGTCTTGTAAAATTTTTAGTTTTAGTACAAAGTTTGTGTAAAGTAATTGTTTGTGCAGTCTTTTATGTTGGGTTTCGATTTCGTTGAGTGTATTGTTGATTAATAATCTGTCATTTTCGATTATTTGTTTTAGTTTTATCAAAGTGTTATTGAAATTACTATTAATTTTGATTTGAGAATTTGAATTTTCGATAATATTATGGTTGTTTTGGTCTATTACTTTTAAATGATCTTCTATTTTTTGTCGATCGGAATTATCCATAGTGCCGTATAACCATTTGTGTACGGTGCCAACCAAATTGAGTATATCTCGTTTATGTCTATGTGGGATTAATCTTCTAATTTTATTTTTTATGAAATTTAATTGAAGCATTAAGAGAGTTGATTTATCTCCTATTTCGGAAATGTTTATGTTATTTTGTAAATCATCAATTTCCTAGGGATTAATTATATATAAAATTATATCATAATTTTCTACTAAAACTACGTCTTCTATTTTGATTTTCATTTATCCAAAGTCCGATTCAACCTTCTCAAAGGTGAGATGGGCATGGGTGGTCGTCAGTATGGTCGAAAACATCAGGAACATTGTGAATATGAATTTTACCTCGAAATTTATAATTTCCTTTAATATTTGATGGATGTATGTTCTCCAATTTGGATTTTATGAATTTAGGTTGTTCTTTATGCCTAACACTTTTATTGTTTTTAATGCGGTAGTTGACGGATTTTCTAAGTTTTGGTGGCTGTTTCCTACAAAGAGTTTAAACGCAGAGGATGTAGTAAAGAAATGCAAAATATTTGCTGATACATTCGTCTACCCATCACGAATAATTTCTGATAGAGGAAGAGCGTTCATATCAAATCAATTTCGTGAGTACTGTAAATCACATGATACTAAACTCTATTTCATAGCAACAGGTGTACCAAGAGGTAGTGGCCAGGTGGAACGTTTACACAAAACCACAGTTGCAGTACTATCAAAATTATCACTAAATGATCCTGAAAAATGGAACACGCATGTTATGGATGTACAAAGAATTTTAAATAACACTTTTCATCGCGCTATTCAAACAACACCATTTAAACTCATGTTGGCAACTAAAATGAAAACAAAAAATGATAAACACATAATACAGCTGATCGAAGAAGAATGGATGCAAGATTTCCACGATGAGCGTAACGAGTTACGAGAGCAGGCAAAAAGAGATATCGCGAGAATCCAAACAGAAAACAAAGGAATTATAACAAAAAAAGAAAAGCAGCTACAAAATATAATGTGGGAAATTTAGTTGCAATTGAACGGACACAATTTGGTGTCGGGTTAAAAATTAAACAAAATTTTTTAGGTCCTTACCGAGTTATAGCAGATAAAGGTTTTGATAGGTACATCGTACAAAAAGTAGGTGAACACGAAGGCCCAACCAAAACTGAATGTAGTGCTGACAAAATTAAACTATGGGTGCAATATGAAACTGATAGTGATCTGGATCAATCCGAGACGGATTAAAATGCAGGACGGCCGAATGTGGGGTGGATATTTTCCCCCGATTACTAATAATAATAAACAAAGAATAACTTACCAGAAAGCGAAATTACATCTAGCATATTTTTTTTGACATCACAACACCTAAAATAAAAATCGTTTAATATAATATAATAAAAAAAAAATGATACTTATCTTTATTTTCTTCATCTCTAATGGCTCAGAGATATCCAGTCTTCATTTTTCAAATAATTCTAATTGGAATTAGAATTATTATATTTTAATATTTTTGGTAAACATGTTGTTTACAAGAATATTAAAACACTTGTTATTTGACAGTTGTTATCGTAACAAAATAATCAACATATGATAAAGTTAGCCGCTAGTGGAGCTAGCTATCGATAGTCGAAATCACATAAATAATATATCAATCAATTAGTGAAGATTGATTAATTTAAAAATTCAAGTTCAAAGAGTAATTAACCTTTTGGTTTTTTTTAGAATAGCAGTTATGCCCAAAGGTATAAAACAAGAAGAAAAAAGGATAATCAGGACAGATATACGTGGAGGTGGATAACAAAATAATTGAAATAATTTTTATTAGTGAATTGAACATATTTTATTGAACATTAGTTTTTTTTTATACTTTTGAATTGTAAAATTGATTAATATAATACATTTTAAATATTACTTTAAATAAATTAATTTATAACTTAAAATAATAATAAACTTAATTTAAAATAAAATTATATGGTGTATATTTTTTTTTTATCAAATCCTACATAAATACATTAAAGAATTTTCAACAACAGAAAAATTTACGTCAATATACGGAACTCATTTTGCTCTTTGTCCTTGGGCTTACGACAACTCGTCATCTGTACCAGATACATATAACTGTTGCTCTATAGAAAATTATAAAATAGAATTGAAAAAGCTGATTAAATGGTACAAGCATAATGTCAAGGGAACAAATAGTATCGGAAATACATAGACCATCCAGACGAAACTTTCGTCGAAGACAATTTATTCAAAAACGTTTAAACGATACATAGCAAATCGATTTAGTAGAAATGGTTCCATATGCAAAGTATAACAAAGGAAATAAATATGTAGTAACTGTAATAGGCACTTTTTCGAAGTATGCTTATGCTGAGTCAATTAAAACTAAAAATGCTAATAACATTTTACTTGGCATGCAAAACATTTTTAAACGTGGAACACACCCAAAAAATATTCAATCTTATAAAGATAAAGAGTTTTTCAACAAAGAATTTAAAAAACATATGGAAAGAAAACAAATTAATCATTATCATACATATTCTGAAATGAAAGCATCCATAATAGAACGTTTTAACCAGACTTTAAAAAATTCAATGTGGAAGCATTTTAGTTTTCAGGGTAATTGTAAATGGATATCTATTTTACCCTTACTTATTGAGAAATACAACTCAACATATCATCGTACAATTAAACTTTGAATTTTTTTTCAACCAAAAAAAAGTTACAAAGAAAAACGAAAAATTACTATTAAAAACTGTCCACAGTAAATTAAAAGTGTTTCGTAAAGCAAAATATAAAGTTGGATATTATGTTCGCATAAACAATTTTTTTTTTTTTTTTGTTACCGAGGGTTGGTGGAAAACTCGAAAGTCACCAAGAGGAACTGCACGTGCTTCCTCAGAGTAGTGTTGACTTTAACCAATAAAAATCACCCTTCTTTTAAACCAGACTTTAGGATGGAACCTTTAATACAAATGTACAGTTTGGTTTTGGAGATAGGGATGTGGGAAGGATAATTGGGGAAATTGGAATTGGGAAATTTGGATTATGAGGGATAGATAGGAAAATTTGGAGGAACATTTTGAAGAAAGATGTTAATGTTCTTCTTAAACTTAAGTAAATCGTACACATATGAATTACCAACTTTAAGGAACATATGCGATGGTATATGGTTCCACAAACGGGACGTGCGCATGATAAACGAATTTCCATAAGCTGTATTTCGCCATCTTGATAACTCAACATGGTAGGGATGAGCATCTGTTACCCTCCTTGTTTCTCGTTGGAAAACTTTGAGTGGAGGCATTAATTGTTTTATTTCTTTGGAAGTAGTATTAATCCCTACGAGATACTTATAAAACAAGGTCAGTGACGCAACTGTGCCACGATGGCTGAGTAGAGTGAGCAATGAAGTTACACTGGGGTCGTTGATCAAACGAATAGCTCTGTTTTCCACATTATCTAAATAACCCAGTGCTGTTTGAGAGCCTGCAGCCCAAATGTGTGTATTATACTCCATTTTCGGCCTAATGTACGTTTTATAGATATTGAGATTTAGCTGCATCCTTAGCTATACCAAAAATGCGATTTGACTAAGTCAATTTCTGGTTTAACCCGATGCGCAACATGTTTAAATCCGTTGAATGCTGCAAGAGATATTTTAAGGTATTTGTGCAAAAGGTTATCAACCCAACTGGCCAACAGAAATATTTACAATTGCAAAAATTAAAAGAACTGATCCAATAACATACAATTTACTTGATTACACAAATAATCCACTAACTGGTTCTTTTTATGAGCCTGAATTAACACCAGTTAAAATCCACATGTCTATCTTGTAGAAAAAATATTAAAAAAAAAGGAAATCAAGTTTTAGTTAGATGGCTTGGTTTTGATAAAGAGCGTGATTTATATATAAACAAAGAAGATATTACTTAAAACTCTGCACATATTTAAAATATTTATTTTAATTTATTTATTTATTCATTTTACTTCCGCTTTTTTATTTTAGTAAAGTTAATGATATGATTTTAATAAAATACATTTATCACAAAAAGCTTTTCTTCATTTTGTATAATATATTTAATTATTTGCATTATATATAGTATTAGTTGCCAATAACATACCTTAAGTTTACATAAATGAAAGTAATTTTACAAAAACATTATAAATCTTATTCTATATTAAATTTTTTTTTCATTTTGTATGTTCCTACGTATTTAATTCTGTATTAAAATCAAGTTCATTAGCCATTTTAGTCACGATTTTATAAATACAACCGCAGAAAATACACATGTTTCATGTTTTATATTAAAAAAGAATTAAAATAGCTTGCAGTAATCAACTTAATGTGCACTTAATGTAACATTTTTTAATTTTTATCGCAAAACCATAAACATTCACTTAGTCACTACATACTATAGGATAGTTTTGATAATTTCATAACACTACATCTTTCCAATATAATATAGTCTATTCAAAATCTAAAATAGTTGATACATGCTCCCAAAAATTTCGGCGAGGACCGATTCGATCCTAGAGGTCCGCTTGGGTTCTTGCTACTGCCAAAGGGCCCCTTTTAAATCATACTACCAAAGCACTAACTCCATGGGTGGTCGTCAGTATGGTCGAAAACATCAGGAACATTGTGAATATCAATTTTACCTGGAAATTTATAATTTCTTTTAATATTTGATGGATGTATGTTCTCCAATTTGGATTTTATGAATTTAGGTTGTTCTTTATGCCTAACACTTTTATAGTTTTTAATGCGGTAGTTGACGGATTTTCTAAGTTTTGTTGGCTCTTTCCTACAAAGAGTTTAAACGCAGAGGAAGCAGTAAAGAAATGCGAAGTAATTGCTGATACATTCGGCTACCCATCACGAATAATTACTGATAGAGGAGGAGCGTTCATATCAAATCAATTCCGTGAGTACTGTAAATCACATGATACTAAACTCTATTTCATAGCAACAGGTGTACCAAGAGGTAATGGCCAGGTAGAACGTTTACACAAAACCACAGTTGCAGTACTATCAAAATTATCACTAAATGATCCTGAAAAATGGTACACGCATGTTATGGATGTACAAAGAATTTTAAATAACACTTTTCATCGCGCTATTCAAACAACACCATTTAAACTCATGTTGGGAACTAAAATGAAAACAAAAAATGATAAACACATAATACAGCTGATCGAAGAAGAATGGATGCAAGATTTCCACGATGAGCGTAACGAGTTACGAGAGCAGGCAAAAAGAGATATCGCGAGAATCCAAGCAGAAAACAAAGGAATTATAACAAAAAAAGAAAAGCAGCTACAAAATATAATGTGGGAAATTTAGTTGCAATTGAACGGACACAATTTGGTGTCGGGTTAAAAATTAAACAAAATTTTTTAGGTCCTTACCGAGTTATAGCAGATAAAGGTTTTGATAGGTACATCGTACAAAAAGTAGGTGAACACGAAGACCCAACCAAAACTGAATGTAGTGCTGACAAAATTAAACTATGGGTGCAATATGAAACTGATAGTGATCTGGATCAATCCGAGACGGATTAAAATGCAGGACGGCCGAATGTGGGGTGGATATTTTCCCCCGATTACTAATAATAATAAACAAAGAATAACTTACCAGAAAGCGAAATTACATCTAGCATATTTTTTTTGACATCACAACACCTAAAATAAAAATCGTTTAATATAATATAATAAAAAAAAAATGATACTTATCTTTATTTTCTTCATCTCTAATGGCTCAGAGATATCCAGTCTTCATTTTTCAAATAATTCTAATTGGAATTAGAATTATTATATTTTAATATTTTTGGTAAACATGTTGTTTACAAGAATATTAAAACACTTGTTATTTGACAGTTGTTATCGTAACAAAATAATCAACATATGATAAAGTTAGCCGCTAGTGGAGCTAGCTATCGATAGTCGAAATCACATAAATAATATATCAATCAATTAGTGAAGATTGATTAATTTAAAAATTCAAGTTCAAAGAGTAATTAACCTTTTGGTTTTTTTTAGAATAGCAGTTATGCCCAAAGGTATAAAACAAGAAGAAAAAAGGATAATCAGGACAGATATACGTGGAGGTGGATAACAAAATAATTGAAATAATTTTTATTAGTGAATTGAACATATTTTATTGAACATTAGTTTTTTTTTATACTTTTGAATTGTAAAATTGATTAATATAATACATTTTAAATATTACTTTAAATAAATTAATTTATAACTTAAAATAATAATAAACTTAATTTAAAATAAAATTATATGGTGTATATTTTTTTTTTATCAAATCCTACATAAATACATTAAAGAATTTTCAACAACAGAAAAATTTACGTCAATATACGGAACTCATTTTGCTCTTTGTCCTTGGGCTTACGACAACTCGTCATCTGTACCAGATACATATAACTGTTGCTCTATAGAAAATTATAAAATAGAATTGAAAAAGCTGATTAAATGGTACAAGCATAATGTCAAGGGAACAAATAGTATCGGAAATACATAGACCATCCAGACGAAACTTTCGTCGAAGACAATTTATTCAAAAACGTTTAAACGATACATAGCAAATCGATTTAGTAGAAATGGTTCCATATGCAAAGTATAACAAAGGAAATAAATATGTAGTAACTGTAATAGGCACTTTTTCGAAGTATGCTTATGCTGAGTCAATTAAAACTAAAAATGCTAATAACATTTTACTTGGCATGCAAAACATTTTTAAACGTGGAACACACCCAAAAAATATTCAATCTTATAAAGATAAAGAGTTTTTCAACAAAGAATTTAAAAAACATATGGAAAGAAAACAAATTAATCATTATCATACATATTCTGAAATGAAAGCATCCATAATAGAACGTTTTAACCAGACTTTAAAAAATTCAATGTGGAAGCATTTTAGTTTTCAGGGTAATTGTAAATGGATATCTATTTTACCCTTACTTATTGAGAAATACAACTCAACATATCATCGTACAATTAAACTTTGAATTTTTTTTCAACCAAAAAAAAGTTACAAAGAAAAACGAAAAATTACTATTAAAAACTGTCCACAGTAAATTAAAAGTGTTTCGTAAAGCAAAATATAAAGTTGGATATTATGTTCGTATGAACAATTTTTTTTTTTTTTTGTTACCGAGGGTTGGTGGAAAACTCGAAAGTCACCAAGAGGAACTGCACGTGCTTCCTCAGAGTAGTGTTGACTTTAACCAATAAAAATCACCCTTCTTTTAAACCAGACTTTAGGATGGAACCTTTAATACAAATGTACAGTTTGGTTTTGGAGATAGGGATGTGGGAAGGATAATTGGGGAAATTGGAATTGGGAAATTTGGATTATGAGGGATAGATAGGAAAATTTGGAGGAACATTTTGAAGAAAGATGTTAATGTTCTTCTTAAACTTAAGTAAATCGTACACATATGAATTACCAACTTTAGGGAACATATGCGATGGTATATGGTTCCACAAACGGGACGTGCGCATGATAAACGAATTTCCATAAGCTGTATTTCGCCATCTTGATAACTCAACATGGTAGGGATGAGCATCTGTTACCCTCCTTGTTTCTCGTTGGAAAACTTTGAGTGGAGGCATTAATTGTTTTATTTCTTTGGAAGTAGTGTTAATCCCTACGAGATACTTATAAAACAAGGTCAGTGACGCAACTGTGCGACGATGGCTGAGTAGAGTGAGCAATGAAGTTACACTGGGGTCGTTGATCAAACGAATAGCTCTGTTTTCCACATTATCTAAATAACCCAGTGCTGTTTGAGAGCCTGCAGCCCAAATGTGTGTATTATACTCCATTTTCGGCCTAATGTACGTTTTATAGATATTGAGATTTAGCTGCATCCTTAGCTATACCAAAAATGCGATTTGACTAAGTCAATTTCTGGTTTAACCCGATGCGCAACATGTTTAAATCCGTTGAATGCTGCAAGAGATATTTTAAGGTATTTTTGCAAAAGGTTATCAACCCAACTGGCCAACAGAAATATTTACAATTGCAAAAATTAAAAGAACTGATCCAATAACATACAATTTACTTGATTACACAAATAATCCACTAACTGGTTCTTTTTATGAGCCTGAATTAACACCAGTTAAAATCCACATGTCTATCTTGTAGAAAAAATATTAAAAAAAAAGGAAATCAAGTTTTAGTTAGATGGCTTGGTTTTGATAAAGAGCGTGATTTATATATAAACAAAGAAGATATTACTTAAAACTCTGCACATATTTAAAATATTTATTTTAATTTATTTATTTATTCATTTTACTTCCGCTTTTTTATTTTAGTAAAGTTAATGATATGATTTTAATAAAATACATTTATCACAAAAAGCTTTTCTGCATTTTGTATAATATATTTAATTATTTGCATTATATATAGTATTAGTTGCCAATAACATACCTTAAGTTTACATAAATGAAAGTAATTTTACAAAAACATTATAAATCTTATTCTATATTAAATTTTTTTTTCATTTTGTATGTTCCTACGTATTTAATTCTGTATTAAAATCAAGTTCATTAGCCATTTTAGTCACGATTTTATAAATACAACCGCAGAAAATACACATGTTTCATGTTTTATATTAAAAAAGAATTAAAATAGCTTGCAGTAATCAACTTAATGTGCACTTAATGTAACATTTTTTAATTTTTATCGCAAAACCATAAACATTCACTTAGTCACTACATACTATAGGATAGTTTTGATAATTTCATAACACTACATCTTTCCAATATAATATAGTCTATTCAAAATCTAAAATAGTTGATACATGCTCCCAAAAATTTCGGCGAGGACCGATTCGATCCTAGAGGTCCGCTTGGGTTCTTGCTACTGCCAAAGGGCCCCTTTTAAATCATACTACCAAAGCACTAACTCCATGGGTGGTCGTCAGTATGGTCGAAAACATCAGGAACATTGTGAATATCAATTTTACCTGGAAATTTATAATTTCTTTTAATATTTGATGGATGTATGTTCTCCAATTTGGATTTTATGAATTTAGGTTGTTCTTTATGCCTAACACTTTTATAGTTTTTAATGCGGTAGTTGACGGATTTTCTAAGTTTTGTTGGCTCTTTCCTACAAAGAGTTTAAACGCAGAGGAAGCAGTAAAGAAATGCGAAGTAATTGCTGATACATTCGGCTACCCATCACGAATAATTACTGATAGAGGAGGAGCGTTCATATCAAATCAATTCCGTGAGTACTGTAAATCACATGATACTAAACTCTATTTCATAGCAACAGGTGTACCAAGAGGTAATGGCCAGGTAGAACGTTTACACAAAACCACAGTTGCAGTACTATCAAAATTATCACTAAATGATCCTGAAAAATGGTACACGCATGTTATGGATGTACAAAGAATTTTAAATAACACTTTTCATCGCGCTATTCAAACAACACCATTTAAACTCATGTTGGGAACTAAAATGAAAACAAAAAATGATAAACACATAATACAGCTGATCGAAGAAGAATGGATGCAAGATTTCCACGATGAGCGTAACGAGTTACGAGAGCAGGCAAAAAGAGATATCGCGAGAATCCAAGCAGAAAACAAAGGAATTATAACAAAAAAAGAAAAGCAGCTACAAAATATAATGTGGGAAATTTAGTTGCAATTGAACGGACACAATTTGGTGTCGGGTTAAAAATTAAACAAAATTTTTTAGGTCCTTACCGAGTTATAGCAGATAAAGGTTTTGATAGGTACATCGTACAAAAAGTAGGTGAACACGAAGACCCAACCAAAACTGAATGTAGTGCTGACAAAATTAAACTATGGGTGCAATATGAAACTGATAGTGATCTGGATCAATCCGAGACGGATTAAAATGCAGGACGGCCGAATGTGGGGTGGATATTTTCCCCCGATTACTAATAATAATAAACAAAGAATAACTTACCAGAAAGCGAAATTACATCTAGCATATTTTTTTTGACATCACAACACCTAAAATAAAAATCGTTTAATATAATATAATAAAAAAAAAATGATACTTATCTTTATTTTCTTCATCTCTAATGGCTCAGAGATATCCAGTCTTCATTTTTCAAATAATTCTAATTGGAATTAGAATTATTATATTTTAATATTTTTGGTAAACATGTTGTTTACAAGAATATTAAAACACTTGTTATTTGACAGTTGTTATCGTAACAAAATAATCAACATATGATAAAGTTAGCCGCTAGTGGAGCTAGCTATCGATAGTCGAAATCACATAAATAATATATCAATCAATTAGTGAAGATTGATTAATTTAAAAATTCAAGTTCAAAGAGTAATTAACCTTTTGGTTTTTTTTAGAATAGCAGTTATGCCCAAAGGTATAAAACAAGAAGAAAAAAGGATAATCAGGACAGATATACGTGGAGGTGGATAACAAAATAATTGAAATAATTTTTATTAGTGAATTGAACATATTTTATTGAACATTAGTTTTTTTTTATACTTTTGAATTGTAAAATTGATTAATATAATACATTTTAAATATTACTTTAAATAAATTAATTTATAACTTAAAATAATAATAAACTTAATTTAAAATAAAATTATATGGTGTATATTTTTTTTTTATCAAATCCTACATAAATACATTAAAGAATTTTCAACAACAGAAAAATTTACGTCAATATACGGAACTCATTTTGCTCTTTGTCCTTGGGCTTACGACAACTCGTCATCTGTACCAGATACATATAACTGTTGCTCTATAGAAAATTATAAAATAGAATTGAAAAAGCTGATTAAATGGTACAAGCATAATGTCAAGGGAACAAATAGTATCGGAAATACATAGACCATCCAGACGAAACTTTCGTCGAAGACAATTTATTCAAAAACGTTTAAACGATACATAGCAAATCGATTTAGTAGAAATGGTTCCATATGCAAAGTATAACAAAGGAAATAAATATGTAGTAACTGTAATAGGCACTTTTTCGAAGTATGCTTATGCTGAGTCAATTAAAACTAAAAATGCTAATAACATTTTACTTGGCATGCAAAACATTTTTAAACGTGGAACACACCCAAAAAATATTCAATCTTATAAAGATAAAGAGTTTTTCAACAAAGAATTTAAAAAACATATGGAAAGAAAACAAATTAATCATTATCATACATATTCTGAAATGAAAGCATCCATAATAGAACGTTTTAACCAGACTTTAAAAAATTCAATGTGGAAGCATTTTAGTTTTCAGGGTAATTGTAAATGGATATCTATTTTACCCTTACTTATTGAGAAATACAACTCAACATATCATCGTACAATTAAACTTTGAATTTTTTTTCAACCAAAAAAAAGTTACAAAGAAAAACGAAAAATTACTATTAAAAACTGTCCACAGTAAATTAAAAGTGTTTCGTAAAGCAAAATATAAAGTTGGATATTATGTTCGCATAAACAATTTTTTTTTTTTTTTTGTTACCGAGGGTTGGTGGAAAACTCGAAAGTCACCAAGAGGAACTGCACGTGCTTCCTCAGAGTAGTGTTGACTTTAACCAATAAAAATCACCCTTCTTTTAAACCAGACTTTAGGATGGAACCTTTAATACAAATGTACAGTTTGGTTTTGGAGATAGGGATGTGGGAAGGATAATTGGGGAAATTGGAATTGGGAAATTTGGATTATGAGGGATAGATAGGAAAATTTGGAGGAACATTTTGAAGAAAGATGTTAATGTTCTTCTTAAACTTAAGTAAATCGTACACATATGAATTACCAACTTTAAGGAACATATGCGATGGTATATGGTTCCACAAACGGGACGTGCGCATGATAAACGAATTTCCATAAGCTGTATTTCGCCATCTTGATAACTCAACATGGTAGGGATGAGCATCTGTTACCCTCCTTGTTTCTCGTTGGAAAACTTTGAGTGGAGGCATTAATTGTTTTATTTCTTTGGAAGTAGTATTAATCCCTACGAGATACTTATAAAACAAGGTCAGTGACGCAACTGTGCCACGATGGCTGAGTAGAGTGAGCAATGAAGTTACACTGGGGTCGTTGATCAAACGAATAGCTCTATTTTCCACATTATCTAAATAACCCAGTGCTGTTTGAGAGCCTGCAGCCCAAATGTGTGTATTATACTCCATTTTCGGCCTAATGTACGTTTTATAGATATTGAGATTTAGCTGCATCCTTAGCTATACCAAAAATGCGATTTGACTAAGTCAATTTCTGGTTTAACCCGATGCGCAACATGTTTAAATCCGTTGAATGCTGCAAGAGATATTTTAAGGTATTTGTGCAAAAGGTTATCAACCCAACTGGCCAACAGAAATATTTACAATTGCAAAAATTAAAAGAACTGATCCAATAACATACAATTTACTTGATTACACAAATAATCCACTAACTGGTTCTTTTTATGAGCCTGAATTAACACCAGTTAAAATCCACATGTCTATCTTGTAGAAAAAATATTAAAAAAAAAGGAAATCAAGTTTTAGTTAGATGGCTTGGTTTTGATAAAGAGCGTGATTTATATATAAACAAAGAAGATATTACTTAAAACTCTGCACATATTTAAAATATTTATTTTAATTTATTTATTTATTCATTTTACTTCCGCTTTTTTATTTTAGTAAAGTTAATGATATGATTTTAATAAAATACATTTATCACAAAAAGCTTTTCTTCATTTTGTATAATATATTTAATTATTTGCATTATATATAGTATTAGTTGCCAATAACATACCTTAAGTTTACATAAATGAAAGTAATTTTACAAAAACATTATAAATCTTATTCTATATTAAATTTTTTTTTCATTTTGTATGTTCCTACGTATTTAATTCTGTATTAAAATCAAGTTCATTAGCCATTTTAGTCACGATTTTATAAATACAACCGCAGAAAATACACATGTTTCATGTTTTATATTAAAAAAGAATTAAAATAGCTTGCAGTAATCAACTTAATGTGCACTTAATGTAACATTTTTTAATTTTTATCGCAAAACCATAAACATTCACTTAGTCACTACATACTATAGGATAGTTTTGATAATTTCATAACACTACATCTTTCCAATATAATATAGTCTATTCAAAATCTAAAATAGTTGATACATGCTCCCAAAAATTTCGGCGAGGACCGATTCGATCCTAGAGGTCCGCTTGGGTTCTTGCTACTGCCAAAGGGCCCCTTTTAAATCATACTACCAAAGCACTAACTCCATGGGTGGTCGTCAGTATGGTCGAAAACATCAGGAACATTGTGAATATCAATTTTACCTGGAAATTTATAATTTCTTTTAATATTTGATGGATGTATGTTCTCCAATTTGGATTTTATGAATTTAGGTTGTTCTTTATGCCTAACACTTTTATAGTTTTTAATGCGGTAGTTGACGGATTTTCTAAGTTTTGTTGGCTCTTTCCTACAAAGAGTTTAAACGCAGAGGAAGCAGTAAAGAAATGCGAAATAATTGCTGATACATTCGGCTACCCATCACGAATAATTACTGATAGAGGAGGAGCGTTCATATCAAATCAATTCCGTGAGTACTGTAAATCACATGATACTAAACTCTATTTCATAGCAACAGGTGTACCAAGAGGTAATGGCCAGGTAGAACGTTTACACAAAACCACAGTTGCAGTACTATCAAAATTATCACTAAATGATCCTGAAAAATGGTACACGCATGTTATGGATGTACAAAGAATTTTAAATAACACTTTTCATCGCGCTATTCAAACAACACCATTTGAACTCATGTTGGGAACTCATGTTGGGAAATGAAAACAAATGAAAATGATAAACACATAACACAGCTGATCGAAGAAGAATGGATGCAAGAATTCCAAGATGAGCATGACGAGTTACGAGAGCAGGCAACAAGAGATATTGCGAGAATCCAAGCAGAAAAGAAAAGGAATTATGACAAAAAAATATCTATCTTTCCAATATAATATAGTCTATTCAAAATCTAAAATGGTTGATACATGCTCCCAAAAATTTCGGCGGGGTCCAATTCGACCCTAGAGGTCCGCTTCGGTTCTTGCTACTGCCAAAGGGCCCCTTTTAAATCATACTACCAAAGCACTAACTCCATCAAATTTTTTAATGTTCGAACATTCCATCTTGAGATCCTAAATCTCCGAACTTGACCCTTTATGATCTTATTCCATGATTCTTATTCCCCGAACTTGCCGAATTCCCAACTTTCCCTTTTCCAAATCTCTAAACTTGCTGAATTTTCTACTTAAAACTTTTTAAACCCACTTAATAATTAAATTTTTAAATTTCATAACACATATTCTCACGCTCTAATCCTAAATTCAAATCCATAATACCCTTCATTCAATCATATATATAATATATATTTTGCGTATAATAACTTGTTTTTATTCAAATTATGAAATTTATTCTGCATTAACTTGTTAACCTTCAAAAATATTATATGAGTTTACATTACACTTAATAACAACGCCGGCTTAGTAACACGTTAACTAACATCAAAAGCTTTTTAATAGAATTTTTCCAAGCTTCATTAAATTTTTTTTTTGCTTATTTTAAATATCATTTTAACAGTATAGTTTACAATTTACATGTATAAATTTGTAATTTGAACAATTAAGACCTTAGCCTAAGCTGTGCGGTCGTATAATTTAGTAGATGCATATTATAAATATTTTTTCAACAATTCTTAAAGTATGTTATTATTATACATTTCTTTACTTATAATCTAAAAATGTAATTAGTGCGATCAATACAAAATGTATACACATATATTCTCTTTTTTTTCTTTAATTAAACAAAAACTGGTCACTAATTCTCTTTTTAAATAAACTATATGAATTAATGTTTTTAAATTCGTTAGGTTAATTATTATAAGCATTCAAACTGGTGTTCACACAATTAGTTTTCTGTTTATCAGTTTTAAACAAGGAGATATAAAGGTTTGACTTATTTCTAGTATTATAGCTATGTATGTCAATATTACGATTAAGTAGAAAATTGTGTTTTATTAAATTATTAATTATCTTATACGCTAGAAAAAGACGTTCTCTTTTGCAAATAACATCAAAACTTGAATATGTAGATGAATACAGTAAATTAGTAGGATGCATGAACGGAAAATAATTAATTATTTTTATTGCTTTTTTATTGATTACATCTATTTTTTTTAAATAAATTTGCGGTGCATTGCTCCAAAGTGGATTTAACTAAACTAAATATCAACGAATGAATATACATATGAACATGAATGAATGAATGAATATATATATGAACAATATATGACATATAGAGTATTTTTATTAAAATACTTTCTTAGTCTTTTTAATACAAATACATATGGTATAATTTTTTTAATAGTATAATCTATATGTTCTTGCCATTCTAATTTACTACCTATAATCAAGCCTAAATAATTAAAATTGTTTACTATCTCAATTAGATTTTGAAAAGATCAGGGCCTAAGATTGAGCCTTGTGGTACACCCTTTTGTTAGAGTAAAACGTTCGAGTTTAGATGTTAGAGTAAAACGTTCGTATATATTTTTTTGAAAAGAACTTAGATAAATTCGATCAAAAAAATCTGTGGATATATTTAGAATTTTTATTACGTCAATGAACTATGAATTCATAATGTTTGAAATTTGTTGTGAATTAGTTGTAATAGTATTGTTGTATTTAATTTCTCTTAAACTATTTGTATTCTCTGTATTACTTTTATTGTACATAATTCTCTTATAAAGTGCCCAAAGTTTTCTACTATTGTCATGATCGCTCGATACTATTTTGTTACAAAAGTTGCATTTAGCCTTTTTTATTTCCCTTTTCACTATAGATTTGTATTTGTCATAGAGTTTTAAAATTTTTTTATCATTAGGATATTTTTTTTTGTTATTCATCCACTTGTGTTTTTTTTTTGACGGTTTTTAGTGGGATAACTTCAGTATATTTTTGTATTTTCTCAGCAAAATAAAATCATCTAAGGTATTATAAGTTTCTAGATTTTGCCAAAAGATATCAACAGAAAGCTTTACATCATTTAAGATTGTATTTTCAACTTTATTTTCCCCTTTAATAATTCTTAGAAGAGTAGTTACAAAAAGCAATTTATGATCTGATAGGGATGTATTAGCAACATGCAGATTATATTTGAAATCAATTACATCAGTACAAAAATGGTCAATTATAGTTTTAGAAGTAGTTCCTACTCTAGTTGCAAAGCTGGGATTTATGTTATTATAGAGTATAAAACCATTGTATAGCAGGGTATTCACATAGTCTTTAACATCGGAGTTATTTTCGTCTAGTAAGTTAATATTGAAGTCTCCTAAAATTAGTGAATTTTTATTGGTGCTGGTTATTTCATCTAGTTTGTCTATAAAATCAATTAATTTTGTCTGACGCGCCCTATAAAAATATATTATGTTAAGATTTATGTTTAATAATTTGACAATAAGAATATTTGAATTATTAAAGTTCTGTTCAAATAATAAATTACTATTAATCTCATTTGATATATAAATAGGTGCTCCACTGTAGGCAACTTCACGATTAGAAAAAAAAGCTGTAAACCCTGGAATATTAAACTGATTTTCGGGTTTTAAAAGCATGAACATTACATTGTACATTGTACATTGTACATTACATTTGTGGATATAATTCACCAAAATATCAACAATTTTATCTAACCCTGAAAAGTAATCAACTTTAATATTATCATATTATTATAGAAATAGCGGTAGTAGATGAGAGAAAGCTTTCTCATGCATACCATTATTATAATTAATTGACTATTAAGTGAAAACATGTGTTTAAAACCGTGTCTATAATAAAAAAAATTAAAAATTAAATATGGCGTGGTTAAATTTTTGTACTTAAAATTTTTTAATGTAAAATAATAAATATGTAATTATAAGTAGTAATAATTCTTGGAGTTTATTAAAAAAGAAAATGTGAAATTTAAAAAATTTGTTTTATAAAAGAAAGAAAATATATGTAAAAAAAAAATGTGTAAATATTAAATTAGAAACATGAATTAAAAATTACACTATTAAATTAACATCAAACGTTTTTAATAGAATTTTTCCAAGCTTCATTACATTTATAAATTGCACATATAAATAACTACAATAAAACTAATTTCAAAGTTATCCACTTAATGCACATTGCTGTAAATAAATTCACATATTACTTTAACATTCTAATAACGTCACTTCCTGTAGTCAACCATACCCATACTTTGATACTACATGGTCATGACGTCATTTCCTGGAGTTTAATTTTAAAATTTTTGACTTTCTATACAAAATTTTAATAATATTCTACTAAATGGCTGCATGACGTTTCAATCCTAATGAGTAATCCATTTTTGAAACGTGTTGACGTAGTGCGTAGAGTTTTAAATGAAAATAAAAAAGGTTTTTTTTTCTTTTAAATGAAAAGAAAAAAAAAAAATTTTAAAATTTGAATATTTCGAAATATAATCGATAATGAAACGAAAAAAGGCACACGCCGGACATAAAAGTCGGTTTTCAGCCTATTTTTTGGGCGCGCTACGTGGTCCTTTATTTTAAAGTTTCAGCACCGACGTAAACTTGACTTTAACCAAGAACTCGAACAAAACAAGGTAATATCTCACGATATCTTCATTTTTGAATTCTTCTGCATATCTATTTCATATTATGAGATTTGGCAGACAAAAGTCAAAAACAGCTGTACTCTATTCGCCATTTTGAACGAACTTTTGATGAACTTTTAAATTAAATATTTAATAAATTCAACGAAATTTCAAAAACTAAAAAAAATTACCTGTTTCATCAAACAGGTAAATTTCAATAATACGGAATATATACGACTACCCTCTTCGATTGCCAGAACTTTATTATTTATTAAAATTAGAAAAACACATTATTAACAATTATTTTCTTAAAACTGAAAACGTTACATTTATGCATATTAGAAATAGGCGTGTGTTTAAAATAATGCGTTATAATCATACGATTTTAGGAACCAAAACAATTTATACATGTCATTTTATTTGATTATACGATTTAATTATTTGCATGTGTTGATTACATTATATAACATTATGTGATGCTTATACGCTTGATTATGTGACACTTCCCGTCCATAAAATTTTGCGGTCTCCGCAAAAGTATAATAATTTTTATAGAATTGAACTTTTACAGAAATTTTTTTTTATATGATCTTACTTTATTTACAAATACTTATTTTTTACAAATACTGTATTTACAATACTATTGCTTTATTACAAATATTTCTTTTTTCCAAAAGAAAGTTTGTATTACTATTAACAAATACGAGTAGTAATTAAATATTAAAAAAATTACTTAAATTTATTAAAACTAGAATAAAATTATTGAATTTAGCAAAATTTCCTTAATTGCGGATTTTTATTTTAAATAACTATTATTTATGTACAATACAATTCATAATTTTTATATGTGCAAATATTAAATTATTATAACAAAATACAATTATAATTGTGAGATTTTTCCAAATTTTTTTCAAATTTATTCAATTTATTATAAGATTAGATATTTATTTAAAATTATTTTTTAAATTCATTGTGTAAAAGGAATCCACATAGTTAGTTTATTATAATTTTAAAATTCGACTTATTTTCAAATACACTAAATTTTCAAATGTTATTTAATTATGTACTTATTTATCTAACGTAAAAATAAAAATTTTTATAAATTATAGTTAAAGTTTTACTTAGCGATATTAAGGAAGAGTATACCTTCGACTCCATTTGTCGTTGTGACTACTTGAACCAATAATTGTAATTCTTTTAGCATGTTATTCTTGTTTGATAAAGTCTAGGTAGGTAATACTATACGTACTTATTATATTAAGAAAAAAAAAAGCTGGTTTTGGCAGAGGTAAGAGCAGGGGTATCATCTGGCAAAATACATTTAGACATGGTATTTATATTTGCGTTTTAACTGAATGGTGCAATTTTCCTTTCATTACTAGTATCTATTACGTGGTTTTCGTCGGCTCTAAATTTTTTATATTTGGCTTTATTTTTTAAAATTTCCCTATTCATTACTATGTTTCTGTGTAATTCGTAATTTTCATCTCTATTCCGATTTAACTTTTCTATTCTAATTATTTTGTGAATTTTTTCTTCTAGATCTAGGTCATTATCTGAAATATTAACTGCCATTATTCTTAAGTGCTCGTTTAGAGTGGCGTGTAACCTTTCGATATCAGAATTGCCAGTTTTGTTATGAGCTGTCGTTGTATGCATATTTATTTGATTTTCCTTTAAAAATAGTGTAACTGTATTATGTAACATGCATCTTTCGTTATCATAAATTAATTTCTTCATTTTTCCAAGGAATCTTATTCTCTCTTTGACTGCCTTTAATATTGAAACCCAAGTTCTGTCGTTTAGTCTATGCAAAGTGGCATATTTTGTAAATTTGTCACTTGTGGTGAGATACATAACATTTTTTTGCGGAAACCATATGTCCATGTGGACAATGTGATTAAATTGCATTCCAGTTTCGCTACCATGGAAGGAAATTTTTATAGGATGACAATCGAACTTGTCTAAGAGACAAGTTTCGCAATTATTGATAACTTTTGTAATTAGGTGTACCATATTGGGAAAAAATATTTCATTTTTAATTCGGCAAATATTTCATTTATGCCTCGATGATTTTTTTGTTCGTGTTCTTTTTTTATTATTGTTATAATTTCATTTTTGTCTACAACATCCCTTAATTTAATATTTGATTTTAAAAGCTTAAGGTTTTTGTTATTTGAAAAGTGGTTTATGTACACATTCTGAACCTTAACGAATAGGTCATTTTCTTTGCCGTAAACACTCATCAATCCTTTGTTTAACAGGATTTTTTTTAATAGTTCTAAGAAATTAGTGTTTTTTGTTACTGTATTGTAATTTTGGCACTTTTTGTGAATAATTTTAGTTATAAATTTTTCTTTATTTCCGTAAGTTAAGTCAATTTGATTCTTGTAAATATTTACGCATTTGTCAGTTACTCTAATATGGTTTATACTATCACTTATAGTGTGCTATGAGCCGTACTGATAATGGAGCTGACTTTAACGTCAAGACTACTGGTTTCGTCTTCATCCTGATTCAAATCATTATTTAATACTTCTATATTTTTATTTCGAAGCCTACTTAACGCATCCGCGACCTTGTTTTTCTTTCCCTTTAAATACGTCATTTCAAAGTTATATTCATTTAATGTAATATGTGCGGAAATATTTTACTGCCCATACGATAGCTAAAAGCTCCTTTTCAATGACTGAATAGCATTTTTCGTGGTTATTAAGCGTACGTGAAGCGTAACACACTGGGGGCCCATTTTGGCTTAAAATTGCACCAATGACATAGTTCGACGCGTCTGTTTTCATGATAAAATTTTTAGAGAAATCGGATCTTTTCAAGATCGCTTCGCTCGTTAAGAGCAGTTTCAATTTTTTAAAGACGTCATTTACGTTGACTTTCGATTTACCTTTAAGAAATTTGATCGTCGGGTATGCTACCTTAGAATAATCTCTAACGAATTTTCGGTAATAGCCCGTAATTCCTAAAAATTGTTTTATTTCCTTAGCTTAGTAGGCAGTTTTAGGGACTTAATAGTCGCTAGTTTACTTTCGTCGGGTTTTATTCCCTCCCACTCTCTTAATTTTTTTAAAATTTTTGTAAGTGATTCTAGGTGTTCGGTAAAACTAGTTGAAAACACTAGTACGTCATCTAGGTATGCTGCGCAGTTTCAATAAGTTATTTAAAACTCTTTGAAAAGTTGCCGGGGCATTCTGCCCACTACTAGTGGAAAAGGCTGTTCTCTCTCTATCTCTAGGGTCTACTTCGATGTGGTGAAATTCTTTCTCCAGATCTATGGTCGTAAAGTAGTTGCATTTTCCTAACTTATCGAAAAGCTCTTCTGTGTTAGGCATTGGAAATCTATCGACTATAGTTTGCTCATTCAATTTCCTATAATCGATGACGATTCGCCAATTTTGCTCACCCTTATTATTGATCTTTTTTGGTACGACTCATAAAGGAGAGTTGTATGGGTTGTTACTAGATACTATGATTATCTGATCCAGCGTCTCTTTTATTTGTTTATTGACCTCCCGGTGTATTACTGGATACCTATATAATTTACTATAAATGGGACTATTGTCTTTAGTATTAATTCTATGCTTTATTTCGCTGGTGAACGTTCAGTTATCGCCGTCGTTATAAAAAATATCTTTGTAGTGGTTATGGAGATGCTGTAATTTAAAGACATCTTTTTTGTTTAAATGTTTTGCTATATTTTGCAATTGATTTTCAGTTTATTTATTTCATTATGCAGGATTTGTGAGGTTTCTTTATCACGAAATTGTGAATATTTTTCCTCGTCAGTATTTAAGTAAATGCGTATATGGGCATCGTCGGTCAATAGACACCTGTTTTTATAGTCAATTATTGGGTTAAGCTCTGTTAGGATGTTGTTACCTATTATACCGTCAAATGTTTCGTGCAAATCCTATTCCAAAAAACTGACAAAATAGTTTTTTAAATTCTTTAAATAAGGGAAATGTATATAGGATATTGGAATTTCTATTTAAAACTCTTAAAACGAATTTGTTTGTATGGACTTTGCACTTGGGGTTGTAGAAACCTCGGTTAATTATGCTGAATTCAGTCCCCGTATCTATAAAAAAAAACCTTAATTTTCTGATAAGTGTTTCGATAACTATATAGGGAAGTCTTAAACGAAAATTTCGTTGAGGGCGATTGTGGTTAGTAGCTATGTCCACGGGCTCATAATGTTCAATTTGGTGTCTATAGCTCGGATTTTAAATTGTTTTAATAATAATTGTTACAATTATTAGTTTGGTGTGAATTTTGTTGAAAATGTTCATGTATTCGATTAATTTCTCTATGTTGTGTGGATCTTGTATGACCACTGCTATTTGACGATTTTCGTAGTTATTCCTACTATTAAATTACCGTGAATTTGTATTTTAGTTTTTTCTATAATTAATTCTAAAATTAGTATACTGTTACTGGAATTATTGACAAGGTTTCTTTAAGTCTGCATAGAGTAAGAATAGTGGACGTACCCGTTTTTCTCGATTACTTTATATGGCCTTTCAATAGCGTTAGGATTTCTGGCTATAATTACACTTCTTACTGGTTCTGGTAACCCTTGTTTAAAGGCTTGCAATGCAAATCTCGCATTACATTCAGTGTTATTGTTGTTATCCCTATTATCTAGTAAATGTCTTGTGTTGTCTGCTCAGTAAATGTGTTTACTCTTTATAAAAATTTTGTATTGTTGTATTACAATGACATAGTCTGATTAGGTCAATTAGTTGTTCAGTGGGAGTGTTTTCTCCATGATCTCTAATCAGAATGCTTTTAAGGTCATTCCAGTTTTCGCAGTCACCGTTCATCATTACAGTATTGCGAGCTCTACAAGTAATTTTATCTTTAATTAAACCGGCAGCAACTGGTTTGAAAGTTATTTGTATTTAAAATTGGGATTAAGGATTCTATTCTTTAAACAAAATTCGCGAGAGGGCTTGTGTCGCAATTAAATGTAGATATGCAGTTGAGGCTGTTAGTAATTAGTTTATATTTTTCTGTAATACCGAGATTTTTCATTTTTTTCATTTCCAATACAAACAAGGTAGTAAAATATTTTCAATGCGTTGGATTAAATTTCAAATTTACTTGACTTTAATAAATTATAAAAAAAAATTTTTATTTTAGATAAATTTTATTAAAAAAATTTTAATTGTGGAATTGTAGTAAAACGAAAAACGTAATTTCTACTACAACAATCTGTTTCAACACTATTCCTACTTTCTATCTATAATACTTCCGTATAATTATGAAAAATGTTAACTGCTGTAGAACATTTGCCTTTAAATGTCTTTAAATAAATTTTTTCCTTTTTTTTTTTTCGACTTTCTAGTTTTAATTTAAATAAAATGCTGGAATATTTTAAATGAATGAAAATTTAATAAATTAGAATGGAAAATTTAAAACGGTCTAAATTAATTACTTCAATCAAACAATCTTTTATTTACTAATTACTTCAATCAAAGCAATGTTATTATTTTAATAAAAATTCAATTTCTTAATAAACAAGTATTAATCATATTACCGCAATATGGACGGACTTGCATTTAGTTTATAAGATGGAAATAATTCAAATTTTTGGTAAGTTGGTTAATTGAAATAAAAGCCATAGAAAAATATTTATTTTTTATAAAATTTTTCAGTAAATAATACTTTTCTGTTGATCAATAATGTTATGGGAGTTAATTAAAAATATTTTTTTTTGATATCACAATTTTTTTGTAATTCATTAAAAAGAATAGTTCCACCACTGGTTTGAACTAGTTCAGAAAAAACAACTAGTTTTTAATATACGAGTAGAAGTTTTAGGATTTGTTTGTGCACTCTTCTTTAATTTTGCTGTATTTAAAAAATTTTTTTTTGTAAAATGAAAATTGTACTTAGATTTGTGAATTTAAATATTTGTATTGTTTTTTTTCTTTATTTTGATTTTATTTTTTTTTTTTTTTTTGTTACAATGAAGTAAATGTTTCTTTGTTTTTATTTTGTTTTTTTTTTTTGATTAATTTAAAAAAATATTATAGTAAAATTAAAGATATTCATTATTATATTACTAAAATTTTATTTGTAGATTTAATTATTTGTATTTTTGTTTAAAAATTTTTTTATTGTTTTTCGTGTTACAATATTATAAGTAGCTCATATTGTTTTTTTTCCGAAAGGAGATGGGAGTTTTCCAAAGACATCAAGAATTTCCCCCTTGGTAGTGTAGGGAGTAGGGATAGGAAAGGATAGGAAATGGATACGAAAACATTCAATTCGGAGTGAGACTGTAAGGAAACAATGATTCCGCCTATTATTATTACTATTTGCTAGCAGTTACTAAAGCGGTTACAACAGTTACAACATGCTAGTATATGACACCTTACTACATGAGATAATTATTGAAAGCAACCCCCACTGTCACTGCAGCGGCTGTTATTATTGGTATTAGTATTCTTATTAATATTAGTATTATTTTACTACAGAGTCAGGGCCATCAGTGGATTACAACGTGCAGCAGTATATAACACCTTACTGCATGATATAGCCAAAGATAGCTCCACTGTAGCAGCTATTATTATTATTATTACTATTATTATTATTATTATTATTATTAGTATTACTACTATTATTATTATTATTAATTATTATTATTATTATTATTACTATTATTATTATTATTATTACTATTATTATTATTACTATTATTATTATTACTATTATTATTATTACTATTATAATTATTAATATTATTATATTATTACTATTATTATTTTTATTATTATTATTATTACTATTATTAATTATACGATATACATTATTACGATATAAAATTACTACATATTTTTTCAAGCGCGACTTTCAAATGTCGCAAGGGGGAATAACTCTTACGACGTGTGTGGGATTCGAACCCACATTCCCTCCGTGTTTACAGCGTATTTTATACGCACTTACCCACCACTTCTTGAAAATTAATTATAATTTAAAACGTTTAAAGTCACTTTTATACTATATGGGCATGATTGTATAGGCATGTGTATGCGTGACTTTAAAACTTTATTATTTTATTTGGCTTTTTTCTACCAAAATGAGAGACATAGTAGATGAAACAGCAATACACTAATTACTGAACTAGAATGCGTAATATTTTACCTTTTTACCCGTCGGCCGGCAGTTAGACGAGACAGTATTTATTACTATCAAAGAATGTAATAGATATTAAGATGCGCCACTCTTTTTTTACACAATACATTTTTTACAACTCCTTAAACAATTAGTAAAACTAGGTAAAATATATGTTATTTCGTTTCAAAACTAAACCATTCTGTTATTGAAATGACTGTAAGAGAAAAAATGAGCGAAATATTGTTTAGAAAGTATTTATAGCCGTACGATAAGTATCGTTATACTCGTAAAATTACTCCTCCGTTCGTAACACCTCGAAGCAAGCAAGCACCCATAAGCAAGCTAGATATACCTTGAAAGGTATGGATCGGATTAGAATCAACGTCAGCACGCTAACTCAAAAACTTAGAAGGCTAGAGTATTGAAATTAGCACAAAATAATTTTTAGTTCAATTTGTAGGTTCCCTATTTTTTTTTGGTTGAGATCCGACCGAAACTTCGGGTAGCTCCCGAACAACTAACTTTTTGATCTCCACATTTTTCATACAAATTTTTCGAAAGCTCTACATCGTTTAAAGTAGAGCCATACAATTTTAATTTCGAATAGATATTCTAAAAAAATTAATTTTATGGAAGAACTTTTTTCTGTAGTCCCACCCGTTACGGAGCTACAGGCTCCCCAAAGTTGGAAAAAGCTCTATATTTAAGTTGTTATGTTATGTTATGTTAAGTCATACGGTGACTGTTATGCGAAACTGAATTATTGCAAAATTCTTTAACCATTCTATCTTCTAAACGGTTTAAGTTAAATTTTGACAGAAATTAGATCTTTGAAAATAAGTATGAGTCGTTTCAGAAAATATTTTTGTATCGCCTCCCGTTTAGGAGCTGCAAGGGGTCAAAAGCTGAAAAATCCCTATTTTTAAACACCTATTCAATTTTTTTTGAAATAATACATAAAAATTAAATCCAACATTATATTTTATTTCTACTAGCAACTTTTCTTAATAATATAGGGTTACCTTAAAATTGACGAAAGTGTGACTTGATTTTCTTTAAATTTTCTAACAAATTTCTTTAACGACTTTTTTGATTTTTTTTTTACTCGATAATTTAAAATTTTTGAGGATATAATGCGTAGTACAAAAAATGTACATAAATAAATAAATACACAACATAACGGTTGCTTGAAGAAATTTTATTTTTTATCTATATGATATTCATATACATAGTTATATAATATCATGTTTATTTATATATTGTATATGTCACTGATGAATGAATGGTGTAATAATAAGAGTACATACAGATATACTCATATATACACATGTACATGTATGTATGTAAATAGCGGCGTATGTGAATGTATTTTATTATAGTTAAAAGAAATTATTCTATGAATGAAATATTTTTAAAGAAATATTGCAATGTATGGTGATATTATAATATAGTATGTATATATGTATGAATGAATATACATATTCATATATATTTGGTATTTTGTAGTAATTAGTATAAAAAATTAATATACATATATGTATACATTTGCCGCTTAGTAACAATTAATGATAATAGCATACATGGAAAAGTTTTCAATTGATAATCGTTAGGTGGAAGGTTGGTATCTGCTTTAGAAGAATGTTTAAACATATAGTTTGAATATACATACATATGTACATATGTACAAACCATAGTTCTAGAAATTATAAACTTCACCCAAATTATTTTAATACACCGAAAAATTAAAAATATAAAATTTATTACAATTACAAGCAGAGTGACAGACTATGAATGAACATACTAACGGATATCTAAGAGTTGATAAAGGCAACTGTATTCTTCCTCGTTTTCCAACGCCTTTTTAAAGGCGCAACGTTGTTACTGTGTATATGTGTTGTTATAATACAAAGTATAGGAATATTTGAAATTGAATCGCACTGTAGTAGGTAACCCTGCACTTTGGGATGGGAAAAAAATTTGACCCATATCGCACGACATGTTGACCTACATTTTGATTTATGGGTTTAATGTAGGTCATGCTTGGTTAGTAGGTCAAGAACTTGTTTTGATCGTTTTGGTTCAGGTTTTAAGTTAAGTTGTATGTGTGGGTTGTTAACTTATAAGTTCCAAATGGTTTTATAGTAGGAAGTCAATGTTAAACAATTTAAAGTAGGGTCGGCCCTTAATAAACAAAATTGTATAACTGAAGTTTAAATACTAGGCGCACATATAAAAGTAGTAACAAAATTTCTTATATGAAAATAAAAAACAGAAAAAATTTTTTTATTTTTAAATCTACAGTGCATCTTTAAGATTGAAAAGAAAAAGTGTTATCCTGTTTTTGTTTTTTTTTTTTTTGTTTTTAGCATAAAGAAAAAAAATTAAAGTAAGATATGGATTTTTTTTTTTGCTTACATAAAAATGTGGTCTCTTCTGGATAGAAGAATTTATAGAAGAAAAGAGAAAGCGAATGTCATTAATTAGCTGACTGCATCTCGTGTAAGATATTTTTTTTTATTTTTTAATTAAGAATGTTCAGAAAATATGAATAAAAAGAAAACAAATCAAAAAATGGAACTGATTAAAATAAAGATATACTCTTTACTCTTTGATATGCATTTATGTTTCTTGATATGCATTTATGTTTGTTTGTTTTTTTATTTTTGTTTTTGTATAGAATAAAAAATAATTCAAAGATAGGTTAAATGATAGGTTATTATTATATTTTTATTTAAATCTAAGTTTTAACATTTTTTTACGATGATCAGATGTTAAAATTGCAGAAATAGTGAGACCAACTTTTTCTATACGTCTTTGAAATCTACTTGTATCACGTGCGTATTCTTCCCAATGACTTTTCCTTGCTGATCTGTAAGCATACTCCCATACATGCATAACGTGAATTTCTTGTTTAATATTGAAGTGAACTTTTTTAGTTTTGTTATTTAAATTCATATCGTGCAAGTATGAAAATTGAAAGTTTTAATCTAACATTTTTTCCTTTAAAAGAGACATATATACATTATAACAATGTTTAACAGCACATCTAAAATTGTTGTTTGATAAGTGTATAGGACAATTTGATTTAAAGTTATCAATCTTTTGCAATGACGGTAAGTTTCTGCTTAGATCTTCTATTTTAACACTGTCAATGTACTTTTGAAGCAAAAGTTTTTTTTGTTCTCCTTTAACATACATTTTTTCAGCTGACTCTAAATAGTGTTTTAATATACATTTTACATCTAAATATTCAACTAAACCGTTATTCCATTTAAGTCCATTTATTTTACTTTCGCAATACTGGTTATTATGTTTCATATCCTGACTAAGTTCTTCTGTAGGGTACGGTGCTTTGAAGTGATACACAGTTGGAATTAAACTTCCTTATTCAAGTATGGCTAACTCTTTTAGGAAATATTGCTTTTCATTTCCTTGTAAAAATTGTAGGTCAACTATGAGAACTTGTTTAACCCTGTCGAAGGTTTATGGAAGAATGTTCCATAGAATAACTAAATTATATTTATATTCACTTCGGGGAAAGAGCTTTTCGTATAAATATAGGTTAACAGAGTTAGTTTTTAACTAATACAATTATGCTGTTTCATCCGTTTACTATGATGGTGGCTGGTCCATCGTGCTGTGGTAAGACCATTTTTTTCATAAATTAATAAAATATAAAAACAAAAAAATTTACAACTACATATTAATAGAATAATTTGGTGTAATGCAGACAAAAATGCGGTTCCAAAATATGTCAAAGATATGGAATATAGTAACACTATTCCAGATTCTAATGATAATCAAAAACCTTTGTTAATTATTTTCGATGATATGATGTTAAATTGTCATGATAAGTATGTATGTGATTTATTTACTAGAGGATCCCATCATAGAAATTTATCTGTAATATTTGTATATATTTCGATTAAGAAGTGATATATTTGGGAAAGGTTTGTGTTATTGTACGAGAGGTCAATTAGAACAATTTGGGGAGGAATATGAAACGTTTGAAGACCAATCGACATATATTGCACCTATTAAAAACCTCTAAACCAAAATTCCAGAAAGTAATTATAAAACATTGTGACCCTGAAGTAATATAAACATTTTGCGAAATTGCTTTAAATATTTTAAAAGGTAATTGTAATCTGAGTAAAAAAGCAACAACCCAATTACGAAAGTATAAAAAATAATTAAGATCACTTATTTGCCGGAAAAAATCTATAAATAGCAAAAGAAAAATTATTATTCAACATGGTGGATTTTTACCTACACTTCTTGGTGCAATACTATCAGGGATAATCAGAAATTTTATAAAATGAATAATACAACATTTAATAAAATGATAATTTTAAAACCTGAGATTTATGAAAAAATGAGCAAAATGCGGACTATGAATTTAATGAGTTGGATAAAAATATGAAAAAAATATTGCTAAATAAACATCTCACGGAACTTAAAAATGGTATTTATACAGACAAAATCTATTTAAAATAAGAAACAAAAAATGACAACTTGCTAGAAATAAAGAGGAGAAAATAAAAATTACGGAAACAAAAGGTACTCAAACTCGTGCAAAACCAATGTATATAGATGCGGAAACTCAATCGCATAATCCTGAATATAAGAATGTTGGAATACAAGTTGTTCCTGAAGAAGAAGAAGTATATGAAAAAGAAGCTGTTGACGAAGTATTTGATGGTGAAATTCAGGAAAATGTTTTAACAAAAGCATTGTCCGCTGCTTCAGTTGGAGAACGTCTTAGAAAAAGAAAATCAATTGAAATCAAAATGTACAAATTTTTGAAACTGATATAGGAGACATTATAACTGTTCTTTTAGATAACCCAAGCCCACCAACGAAAAAAGAAAAAACTATAAATAGCAAAGAGTTGAATAATTCATCAAGACGTGTTTTAAGGTCAGCAGTAGGTAATACTCAAACAGAACTTAATTTTCCAATTCGTAAGAGTAAATCCGCAAGCTCATGGACAACATACAAGTAAATGATGAATTTTATGTCACTTTACTCAGTGATTCATCTATGAACTATTATCCAGAAAATTCATTATCATCTTTTACAAATAAAATGAATAAATACATGTGTGATTCAAGGTGGAAAGTCGGTATTTCAGA
Source organism: Poecilobothrus nobilitatus (assembly GCA_947095535.1). NCBI lineage: Eukaryota > Metazoa > Arthropoda > Insecta > Diptera > Dolichopodidae > Poecilobothrus > Poecilobothrus nobilitatus. The sequence continues at coordinate 115,413,537 of OX352772.1, forward strand.
AATGTATGTTAATGATTTCGTTCCAAATGTGTATGGTGAAGAATGGGAAAAAAGTACTCAAATATTTATTAAAGGTATGCAGAAAGATATGATAGGAGTTGGAACATCATATATTCCATACATAGAAAATCAAATGATATGCGACTGGAAAGTTTTTCTACTACCAACACTAATTCAAAATATACGCCCACTTAATAGGTTTACAAGAAAAGAAGTTGAACGACAGTTGATTTGGGGAATTTTTAATTTTATAAACGATGAAGTTCATTATACACAACCAATAAAAGCTGAGGAGATGCCTAAAAATTTAAGTTACACCACAATATGTGTTAATAAGCCTAAAATAGATATAAAAATAAGAGCAAATTACGCTTATACCCTCGTAGAACTTTTGACAACATGTTTCAATCAAGTATCTTTTAAAGTTACAGATTTTAAAAATATAAATCACGTGTAATAGAAGCTTTCAAAACTTTTATAGATAGTGTACAATTGATTCCCATTAGTAAACCAGATATGTTTTTTATATACACAGACATAATTGAACCGCAAAAAAATAGGTGATAAAGATGTAAGGTGTTTAAGATCTGTTAACATACAAAATTCTTTCACTGATACTGTAAAAGAATTCAGTAATATTCAATATTGCAATGTGGAGAAATCATTTAATAACATCTCATTACTTTTTTGTGATAAATATGGATACAAAATAAACTTTTCCAATAGTTCAATTCCAACAAAAATTGTATTACATTTTAAAAAAGTATAAATAAAAGCGATTTTACAAAACTATATATTATTTTATTTTATTCATTATGGAGAGAGTATACTATAAGTATTATTTAATTCAATCTGGTAGAGGACTTGATGATATCGGCCCTTTATTACATTCAACCGTACCTTTTCAAAGAGGTCGTGGATTGGGAAGCTTTTTTGGGGGACTTTTTAGATATTTGAAACCATTATTTACTTCAGGCGCTGATATTTTGAAAAAAGAGGTCATTAACTCTGGCATCAATGCTTTATCTGATATTGCATCTGGTGCAAATGTAAAAGAAGTTAAGCAAGATCGTAGTAAAGAGATTGTTAAAAATTATGATTGAGTGTATGAAATCTGAGTTGGATATTTTTAAAAGCCAACCCATTCAGTCTAGCATTTTACGATCTGAAGAAGTTTCCTACAATCCTATTGGTTCTTTAGACAACCCTTCAACTATTGAATATGTTTCACTGGGTCATGGCGATACATATAGAGATTTGTCTTCTACATATTTAAGGTTAATAGTACAGATCTTAAAGAAAGATGGAACACAATGGAATAATGATAAAAATGCTGAAGGAAAAATAACACAACCAAGTGTAGTTAATAACATTTTACATTCTTTAATAAAACAATGTAATGTTCAATTAAATGGTGAAAATATAACACCGTCTGATGGAAATTTCACTATAGAGCTTATATTGAATCTTTATTAAATTATGGTACAGATGCTACTGCAACTCATTTAGAATGTGCAGGATGGATTTTAGATAAAGCAAATATAGCTAAATCTGATAATAATGGTTCAAAAGAGCCCCAAAAATTGTATCATAATAGCAATGTAGTGGAACTTATGGGTAAACTACACGTAGATATGTTTAATCAACCTACTCTACTTATAAATAATGTTGACATTCGTATAGTTTTAACACTTGAAAAACCAGATTTTTATCTATTTGCAGCAGAATCGTCTGAATCACAATTAAAAATTATAGAAGCCACGCTATTTATGAGACATGTTACCGTTAATCCAAGCGTACTGTTAGCACACAATGCTGTTCTTGGGAAATCCAATGCTAAATATAATTATAAACGCGTTTAAGTAAAAAGTTTTACAATTCCAATGAACAGCTCGTCAATATCGCTTGATAATGTTTTTATTGGACAGTTGCCAAACACAATAATTTTTTGTATGACAGAAAATGTGGGTTACATTTTGATATTTCACAATTTGTGTTAAACGTAAATGAAAATAATTCCTGTACAAGAGCATACAGTACACTTTTTTCAGGAACTGGAATTTACCACAATGATAAAGGTCATCAGATAACAATGTCTATGTTTAGTAATGGATTTTTTATACTAGCTTTTGATTTAACTCCAGCTGCATCTGGAAATGAAGTATGTCAAGGTTTACTAAACTAGGGTACGTTAGAATTGAGGCAAGGCTATTAAAACCACTTACATCTACACTCATTGCTATTGTTTATGAAGAATTTGATGCAAGCATACAAATTGATAAAAATCGAAATATATTTACAAATCTATAAATAGAATACTGAAACATGTATTTGAATATTCGACAAGGTGTCATCGCCCTGTGCGCTTGTGGATGTGAAGTTTTGTTGTGATGATAAAAATACTTTATTTGTAAAAGATATTTGTTTAGTTGGAATTAAAGAACCTTGTAAAAAATTTGTAAAAGAGTTTGCTTACAAAATTGCCAACCAAAGAAATTATAAATGAAAATTTTGAAAATTACTCTTTCGGAACTGTACATAATGATAAAATTAATAAAGAATTAAGACAGGTACTAGAAAAATTTGATGTTATTATAACAAATGAAAAAATGAAAAAAGAGTTTTTAATGAACTACATTAATGAAATAAGTAGAGTGTATGATTTGAGTCAGTTTGAGTCATGAACACTTTAGAAATAATTAGTGTTTTAAAATGTAACAAATTTACAAACAAATATTTTAAGGGAGTTTTTGCTTTAGACAAAATTCCAAAAATAATATAAAAACCAACTTTTTTAATTATAAACACTGACAAGATAAAAGATCCGGGAACACATTCGTTTGCCCTTTATATTCCAAAGCATGGTTGAACAGAATATTTTGATTCGTATGGTGGAGTTCCAGATAAACCGGAAATGTTGGAATACTTGAAAAATCAATGCATAGTTTTTAATAATAAGCAGATACAGCGTATTCTTTCAGATGTATGTGGGCAATATTGTTGCGGTTTTGGCTGGTTTAGATGTTTTGATAGATGTTTTGGTTTAAGTATGAAAACTTTTTTGAATGAATTTCACAAAGATAATCATATATAGAAAACGACAATCTGATTATTAATATGTTCTATAATTTATTTGGAAATTCAAATTTTTCACAATCTTGTGTACCTCAGCAATATAATTAATATTAAAAAGCTTTAGTTAAAACGTAGTAATGGAAGATCAAGGTTCGAACAGAAATATTCTTATATATTATTTTAAGCTATAAATTATTTCTAAAAAATTTTGCAAAATAATCAGGATCTCCTTCTTGGTTATTTGTTTCCCAAATTTGTTGCTCATCTGTATCTTCATCTAAAACTTGAAACGGTGGTATGAATTCTTCAGTTTCCATTAATTCCTCGTCATCTACAGTAGATGTAATTTCATAACTTGAACCTCATTTTGTGTACTGACTATTGCAGTTTCCTCAGTAATTGGAAATGTTGTTGAATCAGCTGCCATTTTTGTAAAAAAAACTATAAATAGCAAAGAGTTGAATAATTCATCAAGACGTGTTTTAAGGTCAACAGTAGGTAATACTCAAACAGAACTTAATTTTCCAATTCGTAAGAGTAAATCCGCAAGCTCATGGACAACATACAAGTAAATGATGAATTTTATGTCACTTTACTCAGTGATTCATCTATGAACTATTGTCCAGAAAATTCTTTATCATCTTTTACAAATAAAATAAATAAATACATGTGTGATTCAAGGTGGAAAGTCGGTATTTCAGAAATGTATGTTAATGATTTCGTTCCAAATGTGTATGGTGAAGAATGGGAAAAAAGTACTCAAATATTTATTAAAGGTATGCAGAAAGATATGATAGGAGTTGGAACATCATATATTCCATACATAGAAAATCAAATGATATGCGACTGGAAAGTTTTTCTACTACCAACACTAATTCAAAATATACGCCCACTTAATAGGTTTACAAGAAAAGAAGTTGAACGACAGTTGATTTGGGGAATTTTTAATTTTATAAACGATGAAGTTCATTATACACAACCAATAAAAGCTGAGGAGATGCCTAAAAATTTAAGTTACACCACAATATGTGTTAATAAGCCTAAAATAGATATAAAAATAAGAGCAAATTACGCTTATACCCTCGTAGGACTTTTGACAACATGTTTCAATCAAGTATCTTTTAAAGTTACAGATTTTAAAAAATATAAATCACGTGTAATAGAAGCTTTCAAAACTTTTATAGATAGTGTACAATTGATTCCCATTAGTAAACCAGATATGTTTTTTATATACACAGACATAATTGAACCGCAAAAAAATAGGTGATAAAGATGTAAGGTGTTTAAGATCTGTTAACATACAAAATTCTTTCACTGATACTGTAAAAGAATTCAGTAATATTCAATATTGCAATGTGGAGAAATTATTTAATAACATCTCATTACTTTTTTGTGATAAATATGGATACAAAATAAACTTTTCCAATAGTTCAATTCCAACAAAAATTGTATTACATTTTAAAAAAGTATAAATAAAAGCGATTTTTCAAAAATATATATTATTTTATTTTACTCATTATGAAGAGAGTATATATAAGTATTATTTAATTCAATCTGCTAGAGGACTTGATGATATCGGCTCTTTATTACATTCAACCGTACTTTTTCAAAGAGGTCGTGGATTGGGAAGCTTTTTTGGGGGACTTTTTAGATATTTGAAACCATTATTTACTTCAGGCGCTGATATTTTGAAAAAAGAGGTCATTAACTCTGGCATCAATGCTTTATCTGATATTGCATCTGGTGCAAATGTAAAAGAAGTTAAGCAAGATCGTAGTAAAGAGATTGTTAAAAATGTACGACGTGGTGCCGTACGAAAACTGAATGAAATGTATGGTTCTGGTAAAAGAAAGCGAAAAGCTAAAAAAAGACCATTCATTAAAAATATAAACTATTTTACGTCAAAACCACGCAAAGATAATAACAAAAAGAAACAAAAAGATATTTTTAATTAATTATGATTGAGTGTATGAAATCTGAGTTGGATATTTTTAAAAGCCAACCCATTCAGTCTAGCATTTTACGATCTGAAGAAGTTTCCTACAATCCTATTGGTTCTTTAGACAACCCTTCAGCTATTGAATATGTTTCACTGGGTCATGGCGATACATATAGAGATTTGTCTTCTACATATTTAAGGTTAATAGTACAGATCTTAAAGAAAGATGGAATACAATGGAATAATGATAAAAATGCTGAAGGAAAAATAACACAACCAAGTGTAGTTAATAACATTTTACATTCTTTAATAAAACAATATAATGTTCAATTAAATGGTGAAAATATAACACCGTCTGATGGAAATTTCACTATAGAGCTTATATTGAATCTTTATTAAATTATGGTACAGATGCTACTGCAACTCATTTAGAATGTGCAGGATGGATTTTAGATAAAGCAAATATAGCTAAATCTGATAATAATGGTTCAAAAGAGCCCCAAAAATTGTATCATAATAGCAATGTAGTGGAACTTATGGGTAAACTACACGTAGATATGTTTAATCAACCTACTCTACTTATAAATAATGTTGACATTCGTATAGTTTTAACACTTGAAAAACCAGATTTTTATCTATTTGCAGCAGAATCGTCTGAATCACAATTAAAAATTATAGAAGCCACGCTATTTATGAGACATGTTACCGTTAATCCAAGCGTACTGTTAGCACACAATGCTGTTCTTGGGAAATCCAATGCTAAATATAATTATAAACGCGTTTAAGTAAAAAGTTTTACAATTCCAATGAACAGCTCGTCAATATCGCTTGATAATGTTTTTATTGGACAGTTGCCAAACACAATAATTTTTTGTATGACAGAAAATGTGTGTTACATTTTGATATTTCACAATTTGTGTTAAACGTAAATGAAAATAATTCCAGTACACTTTTTTCAGGAACTGGAATTTACCACAATGATAAAGGTCATCAGATAACAATGTCTATGTTTAGTAATGGGTTTTTTATACTAGCTTTTGATTTAACTCCAGCTGCATCTGGAAATGAAGTATGTCAAGGTTTACTAAACTAGGGTACGTTAGAATTGAGGCAAGGCTATTAAAACCACTTACATCTACACTCATTGCTATTGTTTATGAAGAATTTGATGCAAGCATACAAATTGATAAAAATCGAAATATATTTACAAATCTATAAATAGAATACTGAAACATGTATTTGAATATTCGACAAGGTGTCATCGTCCTGTGCGCTTGTGGATGTGAAGTTTTGTTGTGATGATAAAAATACTTTATTTGTAAAAGATATTTGTTTAGTTGGAATTAAAGAACCTTGTAAAAAATTTGTAAAAGAGTTTGCTTACAAAATTGCCAACCAAAGAAATTATAAATGAAAATTTTGAAAATTACTCTTTCGGAACTGTACATAATGATAAAATTAATAAAGAATTAAGACAGGTACTAGAAAAATTTGATGTTATTATAACAAATGAAAAAATAAAAAAGGAGTTTTTAATGAACTACATTAATGAAATAAGTAGAGTGTATGATTTGAGTCAGTTTGAGTCATGAACACTTTAGAAATAATTAGTGTTTTAAAATGTAACAAATTTACAAACAAATATTTTAAGGGAGTGTTTACTTTAGACAAAATTCCAAAAATAATAGAAAAACCAACTTTTTTAATTGTAAACACTGACAAGATAAAAGATCCGGGAACACATTCGTTTGCCCTTTATATTCCAAAGCATGGTTGAACAGAATATTTTGATTCGTATGGTGGAGTTCCAGATAAACCGGAAATGTTGGAATACTTGAAAAATCAATGCATAGTTTTTAATAATAAGCAGATACAGCGTATTCTTTCAGATGTATGTGGGCAATATTGTTGCGGTTTTGGCTGGTTTAGATGTTTTAGTAGATGTTTTGGTTTAAGTATGAAAACTTTTTTGAATGAATTTCACAAAGATAATCATATATAGAAAACGACAATCTGATTATTAATATGTTCTATAATTTATTTGGAAATTCAAATTTTTCACAATCTTGTGTACCTCAGCAATATAATTAATATTAAAAAGCTTTAGTTAAAACGTAGTAATGGAAGATCAAGGTTCGAACACAAATACTCTTATATATTATTTTAGGCTATAAATTATTTCTAAAAAATTCTGCAAAATAGTCAGGATCTCCTTCTTGGTTATTTGTTTCCCAAATTTGTTGCTCATCTGTATCTTCATCTAAAACTTGAAACGGTGGTATGAATTCTTCAGTTTCCATTAATTCCTCGTCATCTACAGTAGATGTAATTTCATCAACTTGAACCTCATTTTGTGTACTGACTATTGCAGTTTCCTCAGTAATTGGAAATGTTGTTGAATCAGCTGCCATTTTTGTAAAATATCTTACAAAAATTGAGTTAAAAATGATTTGCCAGTAAAATATAACCGCATTATATACTGTAGAATACAGTCAAAATTTAAAGTTTTCAGAGTATATAAATAAAGAAATGTAAAATTGGATTTTTAAAACTAGTTAGATCATGTCAAGATCCCAAATAGTTAAAGAAATACATAGACCAGCTAGAAAAATCACCAGTATCTTAGCAGGAAAGTCAAGCAGAAAGGAGTAAATGATACCTGGCAAATTGATCTAGTGGAAAATTCAACAAAGGTTTTAAATATATCTTAACCGTTATAGATATATTTTCTAAATATGCTTATGCTGAACCAATTAAAACTAAAACCGGTAGTAATGTTTTAAATGCTTTAAAGAAAATTATAAAACGAGCTAAAAACCTACCTAAAAGCATTCATTCAGATCAAGGTAAAGAATTTTTCAGTTCGATATTTCAACATTTTGTTGTAAAGAAGGGTATTAATCACTATCATACTTACTCTGAAATGAAAGCATCTATTGTAGAACGCTTTAATCGAACTTTAAAAAATTTAATGTGGAAAATATTTAGTTTACAAGGAAACTACAAATGGATTAATATATTTCAATCTTTATTAAACACCTATAATTCCACTAAACACAGAACAGCCAAATTACCTCCTGAAAAAATTTCTAATAAAAACGAAAAATTTATTTTAAAAAATGTTTACATGCAACCTAAAATTTCTCTAAAAGTTAAATATAAAGTTGGAGACTATGTTAGAATAAGTAAATACAAAAAAACTTTTGAAAAAGGTTATCAACCGAATTGGTCTACTGAAATTTTTAAAATTATCAAAGTAAACGCTAAATATCCGATCACATATCAGCTGGTTGATTATAAAAATGATTCAATATTTAGTGGATTTTATGAGGAGGAACTTACATCTGTTAAACACCCAAACGTATATCTTGTCGAGAAAATTTTAAAGAAAAAAGGCAATAAAGTTTTTTTTATTTAAATGGCTTGGGTTTGACGAAAAACATAACACATGGATAAATTCAACAAATATTGTTTAATATCTGTAAAATAAAACTTTAATAAGGATCTGACAAACTTGCTAACATCTGAAAAATAAAATAAAATTAAGAACAGTACTTATTTGAAATGAAATTTTTTATTGAACAAATTCTTTATATAAAAATAAAACTTGATAACATCTGAAAAATAAAATAAAATCTTAAAATCTGAAAAATAAAATAAAATCCTAACATCTGAAAAATGAAAATAAATTTAGAACAGTACAAAATTTATTTGAAATAAAATTTTTTATTGAACAAATTTTTTATATAAAATTCTTAATATAAAAACATAATTCTTATTCTATAAATGATATAACATAAAAGCTTAAACTATAATTATTGTTTTGTGGCGAATTGAAAATCACCACGTTCTTCTTTTAAAATTAACTCATTTTCCTCGTTTACGAGGAAATAAGTATTTTTTTCGATTTCCTCTCGGAAATCGTTATCTTCAAATACCGCAACTTTTTGTTGCGGTATAAATATAATATTATTAAGGGTCTCGAAGACCTATTTTTCACCGGTGTTAATTTTTTTTATTTTATGTATTTTATAGAGCCTACTTGACTCCATATCTTTAACCTTTAAAAAATTTTTTAAAGGTTTTTTTTTGTATTAAATAATTCCACCAGTTTTCTTTTTTTGGTGGAATTTGGTGTTGTTTCATGGTAGGAAAAATGATGCGCCAGCAAATGTTCAATTTGCTCTGGTGGCTGATAAAATGAGTGTTATTGTTGTTGTTGCTCTTGTTTATGATGATGTTGCTGTTGTTGTTGTTCTTGTTGCTCATGATAAAGTGGCATTTTCGCCATCTTTTTCTTTTTTGTAGGAATTTGCGCCTGTATTGTTGCATCATCCAGCACGTAAACTTTATCAAATTCCTGTGTCATTCTGCTTGCTTCAAATAAAACCGATATTTTTATAAAATCTCGATGTATTTATATACAAATTTCGAGTAATATTATAACAAAATAAAAACTTTAGAACTAGTGACACTCTTGCAAATATTTTCTAAGTGGAAAAAGTAAAATCATAAAGAAATCATATACATATCGTATTTACATTTAAAAGTAAGAGTATTTACATCGAAAAAATTTTTTAAACCATTTCTGCACAAAATATAGAACCCCGAAATCTGTTTTGTTGCAGATTAACATATTTTGAACAAAAAATTTATACAGAAATAATATTTATTTGCAGCTTATAAAAAATGAAATGTATTCTTTTCATATTTATACTATTTTATAATTGTAGTGGTATGGTAGTGGTAATATTTTTTTTATTCGTTTCATTTTTATTTGTTTGTACGTATGTTTATTAGATTTGAAATGATTAGAATTTGAATGTTTAATAATTTTTGGCTGGCATATATAAAACGTATTAAATAGCGTATGTGTGTTTTTAGTAAAATTAAAAATGATTTTATTATGCATGTATAAGAACATAACGTATTGAAGTAGGTAAATAAATAAAAAAATTAGATAAGTGATAATAAGTGACTTTTATTAAATATTTTGTTTTAATAAATAAACTTAAGGTAATAAGGGAACAAATCAATGTTAAATTACAGATTCACTGAAATAAAGTTTCTTTTCCTACTTAGAGAAAATATATAGTCATGATATACCTAGTACTAAAATTAATAATTGAGGAAGAACAAAAAGCTAAGGAATCCAAGAGCGAAAGACAAAAAAATAGTCAAAAATAATTCAAAACTAAATATATATAGTAGAAATTTTGTCTCACATGGTCTGCAATTTTTGAATAAATATTTATAATATAGGCAAAATATTATTAATAAGTGCTCGTGCGAAAATGGGTTAACAAACGTTAACAAACATTTCGTCATAGGCTTAATTTAGAACCATAAATTCATCCTGCCAAATTAGACAGAAATTAGAAACAAAATTTTTTTTTTGACAGTCTATCGTGTCGAAATGTGTTAATGTATCACTACAAAATTTATTGAATGAGTTTGTCTGCCAAAGTGCAATACTTGTGCAAATTTTCAATTGGTCAAATCGTTTAAGCACAACAACAAAAAATGAGAATTTCATGGCTTGAAGCGTGATGGGTTAATGTATCGTAACCAAATCAACTCAGAAAGCTTTTGTTATAAAGACCTACACTTTTGTAAATCTTCAACTCAATTGGTAAAACCTTTCAAGTGCGACAGCAAAGAAATTAAAAAATGTTATTGAGCCCTGGTGCCGAAACGGGTTAATGGATCGTAACCAAATCACCTCAGTGAGCTCCTGTGGTAAAGAGCTACACTTTTGTAAATTTTCAATTCAATTGGCAAAACCGTTTAAGCACGACAACAAAGAAATTGAAAAATTTCATTGAGTACTGGTGCCGAAACGGGTTAATGGATAGTAACCAAATCAACTCAGTAAGCTCCTGTTGTAAAGAGCTACACTTTGATAAATTTTTAACTCAATTGGTCAAACAGTTTAAGTGCGACAACTAAGTAAATTACAAAACTTCACTGACCCCTGGTGTCGAAATGGGTTAATGGATCGTAACCAAATCACCTCAGTGAGCTCCTGTGGTAAAGAGCTACATTATTGTAAATTTTCAACTCAATTGCTCAAACCGTTTAAGCAGAACAACAGAAAAATTTAATGAACTTCGTTCGGCTCTCCTGCCCAAACGGGTTAACGGAACTTCATAAAAATTTGTCACAGGTTTTTTTTCGAACCATAAAACCACTATACAAAATTGGACATAAATCGGAAACAAATATTTTTTTGGAAGCCCGCCGGGCCGAATCCGGGTAACATATTGTATCCAAACATATTCTTAAACATATTCTTCGGCACCCGTCCAATGCTAAGAAGAACATTTGTACAAATTTTCAACTCAATCGATCAAACCGTTTAGGCAGGACAACGAAAAAACGAAAAAGCTTTAAATGGCTCTCGGGTCACAATGGGTTAATGAACTGAAACACCATATAGCCTATAACACTTTCCGGGGTCGTAGAAATGTTCCTGCAAAATTTGGTTGCAATCGGACTGGTGGTTTTTACGTGAAAAGGGCACAAACAAACAAACAGAATTTCTGCTTTATATATTAGTTCTATTATTCTTTTTAAATATAATGGTTTGAAAATGTGCGCTTTCTGGATGTAAATCTAATTATAATTCTCATGTGAATAACGTTCCAACTTTTAAAGTTCCAAAAAGTGAACGATTAAGAACATTATGGATAAGCGCTTTATCAAAAGAAAATTGACAACCTAATATTAAAAATATTAAAAATTTTTAAAAATTTTTAAGCGTAAAATATTATACGCTTAAAAATATTCGCCTTAAATATTCGAATTTTACGGGATTTTCATTTTAAGAAAATATTCTTTGAGAGAAGTAATCAAAAAGAAATACTTATTCAACTAACATTTACTAATCTCAGTTTGGGTATAAATGACTTAGATTTCAAATCGACGTGTAAATGTGGTAATACAAGTCTCAATAAGTTTTTTCAAATAAGTAAAACTTCCGCTAACATTTTATTAAATAATTTTACAAAACAAGATAACGATACTCTTAAAAGCAATAAGCAAAATAGAAAATTAAAAATATTTAATAATTAAAAAGAGTTATATGTGATAATATTTATTGTGATATTTTTTTTTTGTTATTTGTTAGTTTTAAAAACCAACAAATTTATATTTGTTTTTAACTTTTAGTTTATATTTATATTTGGTTATGTTGTTTTGTTTTTATTTATTTTTGTTTTTCGTTTTTCTATTGTTTTCTTTTGAAAAAATGTTTATGCAATTTTGTCTTACAGATGTGTGCACTAGGCGTACTTGGGATATGCACGTAAAAAAAACGCTCCATATTCCCTACCTCATAGGCGGTGTGGAAATGAGAATAATTTAATATACATATAACATATTTAAATATTTATATTTTATGTATATTTAGTTTATTTTATTAATAATAGTAATTTTTTTTTAATTAAAATTTTCTAACTTAATTTCTAACCCAAAATTCTTGATAAAATTAGTTTGGCGAATTTTTTTATTGCCCATACTGTATCAAAAAGCACTCTTATTCAAGTTTTGTTAAGGACCTTTAACCGTGAGAAAATAAATGGAGATATTTTTTTTAAAACATAATTTTTTAATTAAAATATTTAAATATTTTTAATTTGAATACATCAAAAGATGTGTTAAAAATTAAATCTTATGGTGGCCTTTGGAAGAAATTTGAAAAAATGATTATTTTTTGAGTTATTAAGGTTTATGCTTTACCATTATTTCATTTTTTACTATTTCCATAAGAATACGCGTAAATTTTTAAGAAAGCTTTACCACTCTTTCAAAGCTCTCCCTCTATGTCAGGGCCTGTGAAAACAATATTGTAGGTTATGTCGAGACTCACATCAATTATCAGGCCATGAAGTGCAGAGAGTAAAAGCTTAATAAGGGGCCAGCTTTTAACAAATTTACATGCAGTCTTATGGAAAAAAATAAGGGGCCGACTATAAATCTTGAAATAACACAAAAACCATTTATTTTATTCAATTTAGTTCAAAGAGAAAATTAAAGTCTCATCTTTTCTACATAATTCATTAAAGAAAAATATTTTAAAATATAATATTTTCATTCATAAACATACATTTAAAAAATTGTCTTCCTTTAAATTTTTTATTTAAAAGCTTCTTAAGATAAATTGCCTCAATATCGTAATAGTATAGGTCGATACTACTTTCATAATTCAAAATTTTGTACACGCTATGGTTATGGTTATATTATATGGCTATAATCGAGACTCACATTAATTATGAAATTATTCATACGTGCGATACGTGAGAATCGATTGCAATTCTCTCACAACTACATTCATGTGTTTTCAGTTCTTGGCCTCAGTGATGTTATAGCGTCGTATTTATCGTATTTTGTACGAATTTCAAAGGGAAAATACGATGTACGATTTTTAGTCTTATTTTGACAAAAAAAATACGATTTTGACCCAAAACAAGGAAAAATATGATTTTGACCCAAAACAAAAAAAATATGTATATATCTGTAGTTAGAATAATATTGTTACAAGTTACAACTATATAATATACAAGTTTCATCAATATTCAATAATTCAATATTTTAATATGTCAAAGAAAGTTTATTTTCTAAATTTTAATAAGGGTTGGTACGAGTCCATTTTTATTTCCAAATCTAGTCTCGCCATCAGATTTGCAAACTATTGATTCAGGATTTCTGGAAATTAAAAATCTTAATTTTGTTAATATATTTGGCGAATCTCTCGAAAAAATTGAGTTGAAGAGTTTTGGAAGCAAATTTCTAAAATTAAGAGAAATGATGGGCAGTTTTCATTTCCGTTGATATTAAAATGTTTTCATTTATTATTCTTGTCCCATTCTTCTGCAAATGTAGAATGCACCTTCTCGCAAATAAGGTACGTTGTTCTATTTATGAAATAATTTTTTTGTTTATTATGTTCCTATATTTAATGATATATGTATATTATATAGTTAAGTTACCAAGCTCAAGTTAAATTATTTTTTGCAATGCCCAAAGTGTAATTATATTTATGAAATAAGGTTTTTGTTGAATTTAAAAAGTAATTTTTTTTGTTTATTTTATAAAATACATATTGTTTATTTTTAAAATTATTTTTTCTTTTATTTAAGTATTTTACCACTTCATAAATACAGCAACAAAAGGTTAGCCCGTTTTCTTAATAAAGTTTTTATTTTGACCGATTTTTTGACAGGATTTTACACTAAAATCTTGTTGACTTAATTTTTTGACAAGATTTTTTAAAAATTTTTCCAGTCAAACGATCAAATTTGACCGGATTGAAAATTTTGAATTGGCAACATTGGTAGCCATTGCAAAATACAAAATACGATAAATACGATTTTGAAACGATTTAGTGTACGATTTGAAAAAAGTTTCTATAACAACACTGCTTGGCCTGTTTACTTAGGTTTTGGTTATGTTTAAAATGAAATTTTTTCACACACACATAGATAAGTGAGGCGGTTGAATGAGTCCAATGCAAGTGAAAACGTTTTTAGTCATTCTTTGAGGCTACGTGGAATATAGGCGATTGTTAGTTCTTTCATTAAATTTTGAGCGAAAGTTGCACTACACCACACCAAAGTTATAGGTGGAATCATAAAGTAACTATATACATAGAGAACTCACGTAGAAGAAAAAATCGTAGTCAATTTCATTCATTTGAAATCATCCCAAGATCGTATTTGGGGATAAGAAAAACAAAACAAAAAATATTTATTTTTATTTATTTTTTCATTCATTCAGTTCATAATTAATTTTCTTCGAACTGATTTTTTTTCTCTAAAAATTGATTTTATATTGTTACATACATACATACATACATATTTATCTATGCATCACAAACAAAATGTTCTTATAATTTTAAAATGGAATTTTGTAGATCTTATAAAGAATAACTCTACACAACACATACATAGATAAGATTTGAAGGCCAGCAAAGTTTTATTATAATATTGCAAGTGTGATGTAAATTGTAACGGAGATCTATTTTTTTTAATTTTTTTCTTTTTTGTTTAGAAGAATATTTCTTCTAAAAATTAAAAAATATTTTTGGATGAAATATTAAAATTTTCTAAAATATTGGTACTAACCTTTGTGGACCCACAAAGGTATAGTTAATATAGATAGATATGTAATTCTTTCTAGATAGCAAAATTCTTAAAAGTATTTTTTGATATTGAATAAGGTAGCTACATATAGTTAGTCATATTAAAAAACAGAATTTAAAAATTTTAAAAATTAAGAAGGTATTTTTTAAAAGAAAAAACATTCTCCACAAAGGGGTTAAACAACTTACCATATCTTTACAAAAAAAAAATTAATTAAGAAGATACAACTACATGAACAACAAAAAAGTTATTTTAATGCACGATATTTATAACAACGCCTTTACACTTACAAGCCGGAACATTCAACGAAAACTTTGAAAAAAAAGACTATTTGTGTACAAAATAAATTGAGTATTCCGATCCGGCTTGTAAGATATTTAGGCTTTGATATAAAATATTTTAAAATTTTTTATGAATATTTTTTTTTGTAACTGATGTATGGATAATGGATATACATACATATCTATAGAGATATTCCTCTCGTAACACTTTTAAATTTTATTTTTAGAATATAAAATATAGAATATAGAATAGATATTCGTCTTGTAACACTTTTAGAAATTATTAAAAAAATTTGAGAAGTTTGTTCAATATTGGTATTATAATACGGGCAATTACTTGTGACCAAACTTTAGCCAAAGTTTTTTCGTTGCTATAGAAATAACATCTGATAAACCATTTTGTAATTATAATAATAAAACATTTTTTGCTTATTCGATTTTCCTCATCTAATTAAATCTCTTAGAAATACATTAATGGATTCCGATTTAAAAACCTCAGATGGTATTAAAAGCTTTATAATTCTCATAGAATTATGGGAAGTTCAAATTAATTGAAAAATTAAGATGTGTACCAAATTAACTAGATAACATATTAATCCGAATACTTTTGTAAAAATGAGATTTAAATGAGCAACACAAATATTTAGTCGAACAGTGAGTGCCGCTATTAGAACAATTATTGAAACGTTTGTTTTTAAAAGTATTACTAAGGAAGTTGCAAAAATTTGTACATATGAGTGTTTGACAAACTTTTTGATTCAAAGGTATGGATCGGATCAGAAAAAAATTCTAAGACGATTGAGCCATGTCCGTCCGTCCGTCAGCACGCTCAACGCAAAAACTAAGAAAGCTAGAATCTTGAAATTTACACAAAATATTCTGGGAGTAATTTGTAGGTTCCCTATTTTTTTTGGTTGAGTTTGGACCAAAACTTAGGGTAGCTCTCGAGCACCTAACTTTTAGATCTTCACATTTTTTTTGAAATAGAGCTATGTAATTAACCGCTGATAGATCTCACAAAAATATTAATTTTATTTTTAATAACTTTTTAGCCCCACCCGTTACGGAGCTACAGTTCCCCAAAGGCTCAAAAAAGCTCTATATTTAAATTGTTATAGCACAAGTTGTATAAGGTATATCTTCATTTTGAAAACGCCAAACGATTACTACTTTTATTAGCTTTAAAAGTATATACACAATAAATATATATTTGTGGTATACGGTGTCTTAATTTACCGTTATGCGAAACTCAAATTTTGCAAAATCCTTTAACCCTTTTATCTTCTAAACGGTTTAAGTTGGAAACTTGAAATTTTGACAGAAGTTAGATCTTTGAAAATAATGAGTCATTTCAGAATCATTTTTTTGTATCATCCCCCGTTTAGGAGCTGTAAGGGGTCAAAAACTGAAAATTTCCTATTTTTAAACACCTGTAACTTGAACACCTGTTAAAATTTTTTTGAAGTAATACACAAAAATTAAAGCTTCAACATTATACTCTTATTTCTATTAACAACTTTTTTTAATAATATAGGGTTACTTTATAATTGACGAAAGTGTTACTTGATTTTTTCAAATTATCTAACAAATTTCTTTAACGAATTTTTTGCATTTTGTTTTACTCGATAATTTGAAATTGTTGAGGATATAATGCGTAGTACAAAAAAATGTAAATGAATAAACAACATAACGGTTGCTTGAAGAATTTTTATTTAAATATATGATATTGATATATATACATACTTATATAATATCATGTTTATTTACATATCGTATATGTCACTAGTGAATGAATGATAAGAGTATAGATGTATATTATATAGCGCCGTATTTACATACATATATGTATTTTATTGTACTTATAAGAAATTATTCTGTCAATGGAATATTTAAATATAATATAATATAATATTTAAAATTATATTTACTATTTTGTACTAAGTAAATTTAATATACATTTACCGCTTAGTATTAAATGGTACTATAGAATATTTGAAAAAGTTTTAGATTGATAATCGTTATGTGGAAGGTTAGAATCTGCTTTTGAAGAATGTACATATAAACATATAGTTTGAATATATGTACAACCCATAGTTCTAGAAATTATAAAATTCACCCAAATTATTTTAAAAAACTAAAATATTAAAAAAATATTATTATAAGCAGATGACAGGCTGTGAACATACTAACGGTTCGTATCTAAGAGTTGACAAAGACAACTGTATTCTTTCTCGTTATACCCTACACATTAAGTATAGGGTATATTAACTTTGGTATGGTGTTTGTAACCACCAAAAGGAAGCGAGTTAGGTATAGACATGTATATATATTCTGAATCAGGATCACCGCCGGAGTCGATTTAGCGATGTCCGTCCGTCCGTCCGTACGCACGATAACTCAAAAAATAATGATGCTATCTTGATGAAATTTATACTGTAAGTTAACAATGACTGAGGTAAGGCGGGGATTGTAAATGGGCAAAATCGGACCATGCGTTCAAGTACCTCCCATACAACTTCCAAAACCTAATACTCATATTTTCGAAATTAATAAAGATAGAAACTTAAAATTTTGTACGAGGGTGTGTTTTTCTGAATCCCTGATATCCCCAAAATTTGAGATGAAGTGGAGTGGTTGTTCGGGTACCTCCCATACAACTCCCAAAACCGAACATGCATATCTTCGAAATTAATAAAGGTAGGAACTTCAAATTTGATACGAGGGTGCTGTTTCCTAAATCCCTGATTTGTCTAAAATTTGAGAGGAATTGGAGTCGTCGTTCGGGTACCTCCCATACAACTCCCAAAACCGAACAAGCATATCTTCGAAATTAATAAAGACAGAAACTTCAAATTTGGTACTAGGGTGTTGTTTCCTGAATCCCTGATTTGTCCAAAATTTGAGATGAATTGGAGGAGCTGTTCGGGTATCTCTCATACAACTCCCAAAATCGAACATGCATATCTTCGAAATTAATAAACATAGGAACTTCAAATTTGATACGAGGGTGCTGTTTCCTAAATCCCTGATTTGCCTAAAATTTGCGATGAATTGGAGTTGTCGTTCGGGTACCTCCCATACAAATCCCAAAACCGAACAAGCATATCTTCGAAATTAATAAAGACAGAAACTTCAAATTTGGTACAAGGGTGTTGTTTGCTGAATCCCTGATTTGTCCAAAATTTAAGATGAATTAGAATGGTTATTCGGGTATCTGCGAGAATTAGAATGGTTATTCGGGTACCACACAACTCCTAAGACCGAACAAGCATATCTTCGAAATTAATAAATATATAAACTTGAAATTTGATATAAGAATGTTCTACCCTGTTGATGTCTCTAAAATTTGAGATGAATTGGGGTGGTGGTCCGCGTGCCTTCACACACTTCCCAAGACCTAACAATCATATTTTCGAATTTAATAAAGATAGAAACCTGAAATTTTGTACAAAGGTTGTAACATCATTTATTTTTTTTAGCTTGTATTAAATACCTAACTAAAATAACTTATGAATTTTTAATTTAATTTGAATTTTTTAGGTATAGGGTATAAATAAGTCGGTTGCATCGACTTACTGTTATTTTTACTTGTTTTTTATAACACTTAAATTATCATTGATTGTTCATTGTCGTTATTACAAAATTATTTAAGAAGTATTTGGAATTTTAGATTAAGTTTATTTAAAAAAAGCAAAACACAGAATATGTTGATGTATAGCAGATTAAAGTTATTTTAATTACCAATTAATTTAAAAAATGAAAATTTTTTTTTGATTTTTAAAAAGAACTTAAATAAGTAGATACCTATGTTCAAGATAACATTAATTGAAAAAATATATTTTTAAATGTTAGAAAACAAATTATTTGATAAATGTAATATAATGAATTGTACATAAAATAGTAAGAAATTAAATAAATAATAATAATATGTTGATAAAAATAAATTTTATTCTATAAAATGCCAATTAAATGTGTAGTAGAAGATTGTTGAAATTTGTTCCTGTGGTGAGCCTGCAAATAATATTCAACGCAAAAATTTTTCAGTTTTTCCAAATATTTTATTAAAAAATATTAATGATAATATTTCACTTAACAAACAGAAAAAACATAGTGGATAGACTACATGCAACAAAGGTAACTGACTCTACAAGTACATTAATTGGCCTTGTTCTCACAAATTTGAGTCAAATCAATCACAAAGTTACGTTAAATATGGAAGAACTAGCTGTGTTTGACCACAAACTTTTGAAGGTAACCATTACACGAATAAGGAAAACATTATCACCAATAGTAGAAAAAATTATTAAAATTAACAACTATAAGAAGTTAACGAATTGGTACAAGGTGAAATAACTAAAACGCCAAATATTGACACGGCTGACTAATAGATATAATTATTAAGGCACCCAAAAGGAGAAAAAAGTCAAAAGCAGGGATAACAACTGGATTAAGGTGAAGTAGTTAAAAGGAAGCGAGTTAGATATGGACATGTATATATATTCTGAATCAGGATCACCTCCTGAGTCGATTTAACGATGTCCGTCCGTCCGTCCGTCCGTTCACACGATAACTCAAAAACTAGTGAACCTATCTTGATGAAATTTACAAAGTAGGTTACTAATTACGAAAGGAAGACTAAGTTCGAATCTGGACAAAATCGGTCCATGGGTTCGGACACCTTCCATACAACTCCCAAAACCGAATACGAAATTAATTCTTCGAAATTAATAAAGATAGAAACTTAAAACTTTGTACGAGGGTGTGTTTTCCTGAATCCTTGATATCCCTAAAATTTGAGATGAATTGGAGTCGTTGTTCGTGTACCTCCCACACAACTCCCAAACCCGGACAAGCATATATTCGCAATTAATAAAGATAGAATCTTCAAGTTTGGTACTAGGGTGTTGTTTCCTGAATTCCTGATTTGCCTATAACTTCAGATGAATTGGAATGGCTGTTCGGGTATCTCCCACACAACTCCCAAAACCCAACAAGCATATATTTGAAATTAATAAAGATAGAATCTTCAAATTTGGTACTAGGGCGTTGTTTTCCGAATCCCTGATTTGTCCAAAATTTGAGATGAATTGGAGGAGTTGTTCGGGTACCTCCCACACAACTCCCAAAACCGAACAAGCATATCTTCGAAATTTATAAAGATAGAAACTGCAAATTTGATACGAGGGTGTTGTTTCCTGAATCTCTGATTTGTCCAAAATTTGAGATAAATTTGAGGAGTTGTTCGGGTATCTCCCACACAACTCCCAAACCCGGACAAGCATATATTCGCAATTAATAAAGATAGAATCTTCAAATTTGGTACTAGGGTGTTGTTTCCTGAATTCCTGATTTGCCTATAATTTCAGATGAATTGGAATGGCTGTTCGGGTATCTCCCACACAACTCCCAAAACCCAACAAGCATATATTTGAAATTAATAAAGATAGAATCTTCAAATTTGGTACTAGGGCGTTGTTTCCCGAATCCCTGATTTGTCCAAAATTTGAGATGAATTGGAGGAGTTGTTCGGGTACCTCCCACACAACTCCCAAAACCGAACAAGCATATCTTCGAAATTAATAAAGATAGAAACTTCAAATTTGATACGAGGGTGCTGTTTCCTGAATCCCTGATTTGCCTAAAATTTGAGATGAATTGGAGTGGTTGTTCGGGTACCTCTCATACAACTCCCAAAACCGAACAAGCATATCTTCGAATTTAATAAAGATAGAAACTGCAAATTTGATATGAGGGTGTTGTTTTCTGAATCCCTCATTTGCCTAAAATTTCAGATGAATTGAACTGGTTGTTCAGGTATCTTCCACACAGCTCCCGAGACCGAACAAGCATATCTTCGAAATTAATAAATATAAAAACTTTAAATTTAATATAAGAGTGTTCTACCCTGTTCTGATGATGACTCTAAAATTTGAGATGCATTGGGGTGGTGGTCCGCGTATCTTCACACACTTCCCAAGACGTAACAAGCATATCTTCGAATTTAATAAAGATAGAAACCTTAAATTTTGTACAAAGGTTGTAAAAGCATTATTTTTTTAGCTTATATTAAATACCTAAATAAAATTACTAATGGATTTTTAATTTAATTTGAATTTTTTAGGTGTAGGGTATAAATACAAATACTGTTACATTTACTTGTTATTATTTTATTAAAAGCAAAATTTTTCAAAGCAATTTTTTCTTCATCAAATTTGAACATCAGCCTTAAACGGTTTTATAAGATGTAGCATGTTTTCGCTTAGCAATTCCTACAAAATCTCATGAATACTCTAACTACTCAGCACCATAGCAAAGACTATACATATATATACATACATATATATATATACATACTATACATATGTATAGTCTTTGGCCATAGTCATCTAAAAAATTGCGTTCTCTGAGTAACAAACGAAATTCTTCATGGAAAAAATATATGGAAACTCATTCCATTATCCATTATAATACCTTTCTTGATATCTATAATAGATTCAAAATTCTATCTGATACTTTATATGAAAATTATATTGACAGAATGGAATGGTAATTTTAATCCGCGATGTTTTTATGATTTTGTTAATAATAAACGTAGGACTGATGGTTACCCATCGGCTTTGCGTTACGAAGAAACAACATCAGATAACTCGCAGACTGTTTCCAACGTTTAAGACCATTGTAATAACTGAAGATATCTTAATGCCTCACCTCTTAGCTCTAAAAGATGATTTCACGTACGGCCTCGACGGAGTTCCACCAATAATATTAAAATTTTGTGCCAAAATTTGGTATGTCCTATTTGCAAATTTTTCAATTTGTCAATTCAATGTGGCTCCTTCCCCGAGCCCTGGAAATTTTGATTTATTAACCCGATACAAAGGGGCTCGTTGCGATGTAAGCAATTATAGACCCATTTCTAAACTGTCAACAATAATTATTTGAAAAAATAATGTGCTCGTATTTTGTTGATTATTGTCAACCATTTATTCCACCAGAACAACATGGTTTCTAAAAGAGTAGATCCACAGTTACTAATATGACTGCATTCGTCTGCATATTTTGAATACAATGGAAACTAAAAAACAAGTTGACGTGGTATTTATAGATATCAGTAAGGCCTTTGATCTAATTCCCTATAAAATTATCCTTGAAAAGTATAAAGCAGTAGGAGATTCAAGTCATAGCCTTAAATGGTTATCGTCTTATTTGTCATATAGGTCATACCAGGTCCTTTTTAGATCTACCATTTCTGCAACTTACGTTGCAAATTCAGCCATCTAGATCCTTTATTTTTCGTAGTGTCGACCTATGACAGTCCACTTTGTTTATCCCACTCACGTCTTCTCAGTTTCGCTGATGATACCAAAATCTGCAAAACTATAACTTCCACTCGTGATTGTGAGTTTTTGCAATATGATCTCAACCAATTTAGTTTATGGTGCAGAAACAACAATCTCAAACTAAATGTTAGCAAATGCCTAATTATGAGCTTTTCAAGGTTACGAGCTAACTCAACAATCAATTATGATTACGTCCTCAACGATGAATTATTAAAAGAACAGATCGTACTTCTGATTTGGGACTGATCATTGATAATAGGTTAGATTTCAAGAGTCACTACAACTCCATAATTAACAAAGCTAACTCAACTCTTGGATTTATTATGCGTTGGTCAAAAGAGTTTTCTGATCCCTATATCACTAAGCAACTTTTTACTACTTATATAAGATTTATACTTGAATACTCGAGCCAAGTACGGTCTCCATATAGTGATATAGATATTTCACGTATTGAATCGGTCCAAAAAAGATTTCTTCGTTTCGCTTTACGCAACCTTGCTTGAGCTGATCCTATACGTCTTCCTCCATATGAAGACTTTCTTTAATTAATTTGAACTCTCTCTAGTTCGCGGTGATATCAACTCCCCCTCTATTCGCGAAGAAATGAGGTTTAGAGAAAATCTGAATAATTTGAGATCGGTCGAGCTTTTTAATGTGTCACACCATTCTACAGACTATGGCAAATTTAAGCCTATTTCGCGTATGTTAAGAGAGACTAACTGAAGGTCTGAGCTCTTCGATATTAGCGTTAACAAATTAACACTGAGAGCTAGACTTTACGCTAGCATGGTTAATTCTCGTAGTCTGCATGATTAGTCTGTCATTTTTAATCTAACTTGCATGTTAGTTTCTTTGTTTTTTTCTTGTTTCTTATTATTATTAACATCATTACTAACATTAATTAGTAGTTACTAACAGTGGTAATGACCAATTAAATATCTAAGTATCATCATTTACTAACAACATACTATACTAATATACTAACATACTAATCCTTGTAAATGATGACTTTTTCAGTTAATTGTGCTAGTTCACTAAATGAACAACATAACTGATGTTTGGTTTAAGCAAATGTCTGATGCAAAAAAAAAAAAAAACATGTTTTTTTATTGTTCCACTTTTTTCAGTGTGCCAACAACATAAACTTTACCTTATAAACAAAAACTTGAAAAATTAATTAAAAAAATAATAAAAACTTTTTAGTGTAAATGTTCTGATTGGTTCTGATAGAACTTGAAATGGACGTATTAAAATAGCAAAAGTTTTCTTGTATTTTTTAAAATTATGAATGAAAAAGTTAACATTTTTAACACGGCTCTAGATATTTATGGATTAAATTCTGCTGTTCCATATTGGTAAATTAAATCTAGTCTAAAGACCTTTTCAGAAATATTTCTTTCAAAAAAAGTTCTCCATATGGTTTACAAATAATTTGGATATTATTTTTACTCAGATTTTTGAGTATACCAGGCTGATAAATACATAAGTATGTATATGTACATAGTAATGATTTGTAAGTTAAGAAACTAATTATTGTGAAAATATTATTTACTTGAATTTTTGAATATTAAGAGAAGGTAAAAAAATTTAGACGATTAAGTCAAATTATTTTTGTTCAAATTTCTTTTATTTGAACTCATCACTGAGAGATTTACCCTATTATTTAAATGCCAACAAAATTCTATTTTGCTTAAGCTATTAGGTAAATTGTAACGGAGATCTTTTATTTTTTTTCTTTTTTAGAAATTAAATATAATTCTGGGTTTGAAACAGAACTTCTCTTCAATTATCGGCAACATACATACTGCGCCACTGGTCAGATTCAGATCAAAGTTCTAACATTTATTAAAAGATACTAAATAATTTTATATAAATTATATTTATTCAAATTAATGACTTGGTTCACATTATTAATAATTTTTTTTAATTTATTTAATTTACTAGAGCAATTTGTTTTGAATTTTTTGCTTTTCCGCAATATAAATTATTTCATTTGATTAATTTGAACAATGGACCTACTAAACGAAAAATATCATAAGAATAATTGAAGGATTCCTTGAATATGGAGAAAAAATATATAGACGTATACATAGTGTTCGCAAATTGAAGGTCATACAGGTGGTTATGTATTACATTCTTTCTTCATAATCTTCAAATTCGGAACAAGCTGTATATATTTTCATTTAGAATGTCTTTTTTCAAATTATGTACATACATGTAGATTTTTAAAAATGAAATTTACACGTCTTATTTAAAAATGCGCAAAACAAACGAATTTCACTTTATTAATTTGAACGAAATTAAAATAAAATCAAAATAAAAAATGCAATTTGAAAAAGGCCAAATTTAAAGTGAAAAGAGTATATTTATATACATATTGATAATTTATGGTTAAGAAGTAACATCTTTAAGAAATTTAGATGACATTCGCAATAATTTACTAGCTCCATTGTTGTAAAGATTTTTCTATAAATTGGAAATACAAAATACAACTCACTTATATTAATTAATAGTTTAGTCCACAAATCAAAACAAAATCACAACACATTTAAAACAAAAATACACAAAAATTAATTTTATCTTATAATTCATCTCTTAATAAGGTGTAACGATTTTTCGAAGGACCCAATTTTTTAAAAGTAGAATCTGGTGGTTGTGTTTGAATATCATTTGTAATTGCAGTTTCTTCAGAATCTAGATCAGGACCGTAATGAAATTCCCTAAAATATTATAACTATGAAATAAATTTGAAGGTATAAAGAAAAATACAAACCTATGAAGTTTCCCACTGTAGAAATCTTCAAGAAATTTTTTTAACTTTCCAGGTTTATACATATCTTTAAATACAGGAAATAAGTACATATGTCTAAATGAATCTATGGCAATTATGGGTAAATCTTCTTCTGATTTACCCAAATGATGTAATGGATGAGCAAAGCGTTTTCCATCAGCTGTCAAAAAATTTATCTTTTCTAATAAGAA
Organism: Poecilobothrus nobilitatus; assembly: GCA_947095535.1. NCBI lineage: Eukaryota > Metazoa > Arthropoda > Insecta > Diptera > Dolichopodidae > Poecilobothrus > Poecilobothrus nobilitatus. Next base: position 115,439,296 of record OX352772.1, read on the forward strand.
AAAAGGAATATTTTAATTTTATCTTTATTATTAAAATTTTAAGAACGCTTATTAATTTAACGCTAATTTGAATGCTAATAAAATAAATTACAATGTTAGAATTAGTCCATATTGTAATATGTATAAAATACTGAACAATCATTACTCTTCAATTTACCAATTACAAAAGAAAATGTAGAGTAAAAAAAGTAACATTTAGTTTGAACAAAACTATCATAATTCATAACCAAATTGTAAATCTTTTTAATCTAAACTTACGTTTTTCTGCAATTAATTCGGTTTCAATAATAGCTTTATAATCTTTAATAGCCTCAAATTCGTTAGGATTATGAAAAAGTATAAGAAAAGGTAAACCTTCTTCTGTTAGTTCTTCAGCATTTTCAAATGTTATCTCTCTTACTAAAGGAACACATTTTTCTTGAAGCCATACATTTAATTCATCGTAATTATTTATTTTGCCTGTAAAAGTTTCATCATTTTCATGAGAAACAGCAACATCCGGTCTAAAAACAATTATAGGAATACCTAAAAAATAAAATCTGATAATTGAAAAATAAAACAATAAATAAAATGACCAAATTACCAGGAGGATGCATTGCAGCTACGATTTCACCAAATCCAATATGAAACTGGCAATCTTCTTTTAAATTACTAGCTGTTTTTCTGAAATTTTTGTATTCTTCTTGATCTATTCTATCAAAATAACCAACTACGCATCTTTTTTTAGTATCTAAATTCTCCAGTTCTTTTAATGCTTTAAATTCCCGGATTGGATCCTCTAGTTGCTTCTTAACAAATTCTAAAAATGCTTCAGATGATCTTTGACCTCGATATTCCCTCTTGGTAGGTTGACCATTACGAATAATTTTTAGAGTTGGATACTTTGTTATATGAAACCGAGATGCTACATTAACTTGTTGATCACAATCGATTTTACCCATTACAACTCTTCCATCCTCTGGAAAAACTTCTCGGACTTTATCAGCTGCTTCGTCAAAAATCGGTTGAAGAAGGCTACTAAATCTGCACCATTCAGCATAAAAATTAATAAAAACTAATTCATTAGAAGCTAAAAGAAAAACAAAAATTTCTTATAAATTTAATTTATAAAAATCTGTATAATTTTAATATATTGTAAATATAAAAAAAACGTTTTAAAGACTAAACGATTCATTCAATTTCTTTTCCATTATTTTCTATCACTTTATACTGAATTAAAACAAATCATTAAAATAAACATTTTTCATCAATCTTCAAAATGGGTTTACAGCAGTCTTTTTCTTTGCTCAAAAATCCCTTTTAATTTGCAATAAAGTAATTTTTTTAAACTTACCTAATGTCATATCGATGTTATCACTAGTAAGCTGCACAGCACCGCTATCAGTTGGGTTATAACAAATATGGAAAACCTAAAATTAAAATTAATTACGTACCATATATGATATGAATTATTATCTTTAATTAAAAATAGTTTAATTATACTTTTAATTCGTGGCATAAAATAAAAATGATTTTTCAATAATACTTACGTTAAATGTTAAAAAAAATAAACTCCTTAAATAATCTTTAATAAACATAGTTGCAAAAATTTGTTAATATGTATGTTTTCTCAAAAAATAAGGTAAAAACTTAAATCCCACATATACTTTCTTTATTGACTTTAATAATAATATCAAACGATAAACTCGAAAGTCGAAACGTAAACGAACTAAATTTTGTATCAACTTTTATTTTTTCAACAGTTGCGTTGTGTACGATGTTGCCGTTTTCGTTTACGAAATACGATTAGTACGAATTACTAAATTACAAATTAATACATTTATTAATTGATAAGCGATAGTCTGCCGAAACACATTTCATGGTTATTCATTAAATTCAGAATTTCGTTCTGAATACAAAACAAAACTCGTCGTTCCGAACGTAATCAATAAATTGAAAGTGTTATTCAACGACGATATAGTGTTGACGTTGCATTTTTGACGTTTATTTGGTCTCACAATATTTTTATTTGTGTTGATTTATGCATTTTGGGAAATATGATTGTGTGTGAATAAAATTCATTTCAAATTGACATTGAAAATCAATAGCATATGTTAAAAATAACAAAATAAAAGTATTTAAATAGGCAAATTTCGGTTTTAAATTTCCCAACCAATGAGCGTTCCCAACGATTTTGTATGCTTTTAACCTTTCTTCTCTACAAACTAAAATTTGTTTGCATACTTTGCTAATTGCATTTATCCCGTTTCACATTAGAACATTCCGCAGTTGCAGCTCTTTGTATATATTGGAAAGGGATATGAAAGGAAAGAAAGAAGTCTCCAAAAAAAAAAGCATCAGGAGTGATTTTTTGAAACAAATTTAGCGGATTCACTAGATGCTTTTACCCATACTATTAAAAAAAAAGAATTTTTATTTTGTTAGGGCTTGCAATTTTTTTTTATACATGTTTTCATTAAATTTAAAAAAAAAGTAAAATATGATAAAATAATTCGAGAAAATAATAAAACATGTATGCACTTGCTTTAGTAAGGTTATAAGGAACAAAATGTTTATAAAATAAGTACATACATATTTTATGTATAAACATTTACCAAATTAAAATCCAAATTCCAATATCTAGATCGATTTTTTTGCTTTTGATATTCATGCGAATTATCAAACATGGTGCTCTGATTTTCTGAAAGAGAAATCATAAAATGTCAAAAATATATCAAAAAAAAACGTTCAATCAAAATTAAATTCGCTCCAAATTGCGTCTTTCATTTGATTTTAGATTTTTTTTAAAAAACTTTACGTTTTTGGTTAACATTAAATGTAGTGCTGTCGTTGGTAGATTTTCGAATGTTGTTTCTAAATGTATATGCAGCAGTCTTTTTAAAATAAAAAGTGTTTTATAATATTTATTCACATTAAATAATCATTTCCTGAAAAATTAAAAAAAAACAATTCGATTCCCGGCTGGGTACAATAATTATAACATAAAAAAAAAAAATATTCATATATCTCAATATGTAAATACTTTATTATATCATAATATGCACATTTATGTACCACGGTACCTGAATATAAATAAATAAAAAAAAACAAACATTTAATGATATTTATAAACATTTATTTTTTAATTTAATGAATTCGTTTTCTACATTTACATTACTTACATATATTATTTTATTATTTATATTTCTTTTGTTAACAAATAAAAATGTTGATACAGATTAGTTTAACAAAATATTTAAAGTACTAGGTACTGTCGTGAGAGCCAACTCAATTTAGTTGATTTTAACATTTTTCAATTCAAGTTAAAAAATTTAAAATCAACCTTCATTTCAAAGATTAAATAAAATAAAGTTACATTAATTATAAATAAATTATGTATGATAAATTAATAATGATAATATAAATCATGTATTCTACATTATAGTTTTTATTTATAATGTTTAATGTTTGAACGAATAATTATGCAAACTATACTAATACTATTACTATATATTATCTATGATGCAAACATAGGTCTGTCTGCGTACTCAAAAACTTTACAAAAAATGTAAAACTTTATAAATTCTTAGCCCGAAAACTGTCTGCGTACTGAGAGCTTAGAATAGAGAGTATAACTGAGAGTGACTATTTCTCTGTCTAAATGTTTGATCACGTGACACACTTCTCCTATAAAGTTTTTATAAAGTTTTAGATGGTTTTAGCCAGGAAAATTTTATCGGGCAAAGTTTTTAACGCTTGGTTTCCATATGCGAGAATTCCCCGCGGCTGTGGGACAATTTTTCATTTTTCTATACAAAAAATTTAAAATTTTTTCCCCGAGAGTTTTTACCCGAGAGTTAAATTAACTTTAACTTTTTTCCCTTGACTCGCGGGGATTTTTACATATACATTGAAAAAAATGTCATTTTATTATTTTGACTGATTTTGACAAACGTCAATATATGTTTTTTTTTTGTTTTGAAATTTTTATGACAAAATTTGAATTTAAAATTGTTATTTTTTTGTGCGGGAAAACTAGTTTTTGATTTGTATATTTATTTTTGTTGGCCAAAACTTGTATGTATTTACATTTTTGTTATTTAAAAATTGTATTTAAATTTTAATTTGTGCGTTTTTGTTGATAATTTGTAATAAATTAATTATTTTCCTTTGTGGCAATTGGAATATTCTATACAATTTTCTTATATTTACTATTATCTATTTTCTATATATCTTACTATTATCTTCTATCTATTTTTCTTTAAATAAAGCACGTAAGTACAAATTAAATTAAATTATGTACGTATATTGGTATTATTATCAATATGTATGAACAATTTATTTACATAGTTTAAGTTGTAGATTAAATTATTTATCATGGAATGCCAAATTACGATGAAGTTGATAGAAGCTATTCAAAAATATAGTGTGCTGAACGATTTTGGCCACAGATATTATAAGAACAACGGCTATAGAAGAGAGATTTGGAAAAAAGTAGCACATGAAGTCGAAATTTCTGGTAGGGATGCAATCATTCAATTTAGTGGAAATTCTTTTAACTAAATAAGTAATATATTTTTATATTAAATTTAAGAAAAAGTCTGTATGAAAAAATGGAAATCGTTAAGAAAAAAGTATATGTTACTAACCAAACAAAAAAAAAGTGGAAGTGGAACTGGAAGCGCGCATATTAATAAAAAAAATGCTGATTTTATAGAAAGGCTTAGTTTCCTTAAGCAATATATAACAGATGATAATAGGTAAAACGTATTTAAATTTTTTAAATATTGATTTCTAGCTATTTTTTTTTTTCAGTATGATTGAAAGCTCTTTTAATATGTCATTTAATCCTGATGATTCGGTTTATAATTTCAATTCATATGACTCAGATTTGGTTGAAGTTATCGAAGGTAAGAACAATACATTTTATTAAGTATTAATTTGTTATAATAAATGAACTTTGTATGTTTTATTTTATTTATAGTCGAAGAGAATGATTTTACAGAACCAGTTCCTAGTCATTCAAAAACATCGGAAAATCGGGAACTTTTAAAAAAAAGAAAATCGAATGATGGCGAGAAGGAGTTTTTTCATATGAATAATTTTTATGTTTTATATTTATTTTAGGTATTGAAAAAATAATTGAGGCGATAAATACACCGGTAGAAAAATATGACGATGTGGATCACTTTTGCATGTTTGTTGCTGAAAAGATGAAAAAAATGGCAAGTAATATTCAAAATAAAGTTCAGATCTCTATTTTTAAAATTATTATGGAGGCCTCAAGTGAATAAATTTTTCTATGATATTATTTTTCTATGTTATAACTTTTTTCTTTTATTCTATTTTATACTATTTAATTACTAATTGTTTTGTTCTGTTTACTAAATAAGTTTACTATTTAATTACTAATTGTTTTGTTCTGTTATTCTATTTTAAACTATTTAATTACTAATTGTTCCGTCCTGTATACTAATGAAATACATGTTTTAATTTTTTATACTAAATTTAATTTTTTTATTTTCTAAAAAATAAATTTTTAAATTCTAAATATAAACTTTTGTTTTAATAATTTTTCTTTAAATAGAAAATATTTAATTGGAATATAAAATGTTTTCCTGCCATGGTAGAATATTTACTTCACAAAAAAATTTGGTAAAATTATGTCTTATTTCAGATGGTTGGCTGGTAAAGTTGTTTGAATCCATTCTTCCAATGCTGTTGAAGGTGTTTTTGGTTTCACTGTCGTTCCTCCAGTGAGTTTTATTCTTACGCTGAGTACAGTTTATGCGTTTTCGTTTATAACATGTATTTAATACAAACAAATAATGAAGTCTTAAAAACAATTTTGTTTTAAGTATAGTTCAATTGAACGATTTCATCTACAAGTATTTCAATATGTAAATTTATAATATAAAAATTTGAAATAATAATATACAGTTCGACCTTTGTAACTTTGTAATATTTAAGTTAGCTTTGCTCTTGAAGTAGAACTCTATTCCGCCCATTTTGAAACGAGTAAGAAACGAAACCCACTTTAGATGTTTTATTATTTAATGTTTAATTTATTTCGGTCTCACTACTACAACTTTCTGATTCTTCTTTTTCTGAATCACTATCTAGCATTTCCATTAAAATTAATTCTTTTTCCATTTTTAATAATAAATAATTTATTTAAAACAATTGAATTTAAAAAAAAATCTGAAAAAAAAACTTGTACCTTGTACAGACCTAAGATCTGTTTGCGTACTTTCCTAACACAGGGTTTCACAAGGTTCTAACTTGGGCCCTACTTTGTACTTGCTATATATCAATAATATCAAATTTGCAGAACTAAAGGCTAAGTACAACATTTTTGCAGACGATACCTGTCTGGCATATAAGAGCCGGGAGCGGGATGAATTAGAAGAGTTAATCAATAGTGATCTTTGCACTTTTTCGAATTGGGCAACTGGAAATAAACTTACTAGTAATGAATCAAAAACCAAACATATAATATTTAAAAACAAAAATAAATCCGAAATCTATCCAAAGATTCGCCTTAATAATATTGAGATTGAAAGAGACCTCCGAGCATCACATTTAGGATTGTTTATTGACCATCAACTTCGATGGTCTGCTCATTTTGATCAAATTCAAGCTAAAATAATTCCGCTAACTTTGGTAATTTCCAGATCTAACATCATGCTAACTTCATCAACGGCTAAATTATTGATTAATGCGCATATACTCTCGCATATGAGATACAACTGGTCTTCCTGTTCTGATCTACTTATTAACAAATGTCAACAGCTTTTAACCAAAGCAGTTAAAACTTTATATTATTACAGTAGAGATTTCAGTGCAACTCAAGTATACAGTGATACCGCACATCAAAAAATTAAAGAGATTATAGCTCTTATAACATTTGCGTATAAAATAATGTAAAATGTTACTAAACACAATTTTGCTCTATTTACCCGTTGTTAGATCTCAGGAAGATCAACCAGAAATAGCAGCAGGTTGGGTGTACCACAGAGTAAAACGCAGAAGTACTTGAATAGTCTCCTTCGGCTATTCGTATTTATAATCGTCTGCCAGATTGTATAAGAAACCGCACGAGTTTGGCAATTTTCAAAAATAAGGCAAAAAAGTTTATTAACTCCAATATTGTTATATTTACATAAATTCTTTTTCAAATTAAATTTGTATAATTTTGTGTATCAATTTTATTGTATAATGCTATGTTGGTTTTAATTTATTTGTATTTTACTATTTGTTCTAATTTTCTACTTTAGGGTGATAACATAGCGTAAACACATTTATAATTTAAAATTTCAAATTAACGTAATGACGAACTTTGTAATAAGTCAAAATTAGTATAGTAATAGGTCTGTCTGCACTCTGCGTACTTTCCTGACTAATTTCTCTGACTATTTTTGTTTTGAGAGAAAAGAGTAAAATTTCACGTTTTTCTCATTTTATTGTCATTTGTAAGGAAAAGTACGCAGACAGAAAACAGACTAAAAATGTATAGTTGACACTTCATACTTGCAATTGAACTATAATGTTTGGTTGTAATTACAATTGACAACAATAAGGTACAAGTTTTTTTTCATATATTTTTCCAAATTCAATTGTTTTAAATAAATTATTTATTATTAAAAATGGAAAAAGAATTAATTTTAATGGAAATGCTTGATAGTGATTCAGAAAAAAGAAGAATCAGAAAGTTGTAGTAGTGAGACCGAAATAAATTAAACATTAAATAATAAAACATCTAAAGTGGGTTTCGTTTCTTACTCGTTTCAAAATGGGCGGAATAGAATTCTACTTCGAAAGCAAAGCTAACTTAAATTTTACAAATTTACAAAGGTCGAACTGTCAAAGTCTTATGAAGTGTCATTATTATATTATTATTTCAAATTTTTATAAATTTACATATTGAAATGCTTGTAGACGAAATCGTTCAATTGAACTATACTTAAAACAAAATTTTTTTTAAGACTCCATTATTTGTTTGTAATAAATACATGTTATAAACCAAAACGCATAAACTGTACTCAGCGCAAGAATGAAACTCACTCTGTTAAAATATATTTTTTTGACATTTAAAAACTTTATAAATTTATAAAGTTTTTGCCCGATAAAATTTTCCTGGCTAAAACTTTATAGGGGAAGTGTGTCACGTGAACAAAAATTTAGTCAGATAAATAGTCACTCTCAGTACGCAGACAGTTTTCGGGCTAAAAATTTATAAAGTTTTACATTTTTTGTAAAGTTTTTGAGTACGCAGGCACATCTAATATTAAATAGTTGCTTTTAATTATCATTTCAATGCCAGTTAACCAAACTGAAGGAAATGTATATTTGCTCTTAATGTAACCTAAGTTAATAGTTTAAAGTTTTTTATATTTTTGTTTGAATAATTGGAACTGAATTAATAAAATAAAATAAATAGAAATATATCTTAAAAAAAATGAATGATGTATAAAACAACTTATGATTAAAAATGAAATTTAAATAAAAAAAGAGATATCCACTTGGTGAACGCACGAATGTTAATTGATTCATTTGTATTAATTGGTGAGAATTTGTTATCAATTTTAAATAAGTCACTAAAAACTGGCAATTTTCCTAATAACTGGAAGGAAAGTTTAATTGTACCAGTAGAAAAGGTGAAGGGAATGAATAAATATGAACAGTTTCGACCAATTAATACAATAAGTATAGAATCAAAGATCATAGAAAAAATTGTAAATAATCAACTAGAAGAACATCTGGCAAAATATAATACGATTTATAAAAACCAGTCGGGATTCAGAAAAATCATAGCTGCGAATCGATAATAAACCTGTTAATAAATAACTGGAAAATGAAAATGAACGACAAATACATTATTGTAGGAGTATTCATAGATCTTCAAAGAGCTTTTGAAACTGCCGATCGTTATATTCTACTGAAGAAGTTGAAGAATGACGGAGTAAAAGGTAAATGGTTTAAATCGTATTTGCAAAGCAGAAGTCTAAAAACAAAAATAAATCCTGTAATATCAAGTTGTTGCTTATATGGAAAAAATTTTAACAAGATCAAAATTAATGTAATTTGCAGATGATGCCTTGTTATATGTTTCGTGTGACAGTATTAGTGAATGTATTGATATTATGTAGATATTATGTAAAAAATCTAAGTGATTTGGGCTGAAAATGACCCTGCTTTCGGTTATGTCATTTGTGCTGCAACTGGAAAAAACTCAACTGAACTCAACTGTCGCCTTACTTTCGGTTATGCAGTTGACGAGCGTCATTCTTTCGGTTATGCAAAAAAATGTCTAAATGTAAGTCAAATTTGAGCACACAAAGCCAGCAATATTTTTTATGATTAGTTTGATTGCTATTTGTTATGTAAACATAATTTGAAAAAGCAGAAGCAGAAAAATTTTTTTTTGTGATGGATTCTGAAAAAGACATACCTTGATAAAAAATTTAATTTCACAAAAAATGAAACAAAAAACTATGTATTACAAATCACACCAGAAAACAAAATTTATGTTCGGTAATATTGATGCCCTCGGTTCTAAAATAATGCGTATGTCTATTTGACATACACTTCATTGGTTGAATTAAAATCGAATCAAAAGTAAAATGATTGATCGTCATTTAGCATTGCCGAAAGCAGGGTGAATAAGCTTAAACTTAACATAAAAAACCAAATGGTTGAAAATAAATTGTAATAGAAAATAGATTTAAGAATTGATACGAAATTGATCCCAAAATTAGGTAGTAAGTTTCATATATAACAGGTATAACAATATACAATGTAGTGATAAAGCCACACTTTCAGTACGTCATTTATTTTCTTAGTATAACAGGAAGAAATGAGTAGATTGCAAAAACTTCAAAATCGTGCAATGCGTATAATTCTAAAAGTCAATAGATACACCTCAATAAACCTAATGACAGAACGATATCTTGGATGACAATTTATCAAAGAATTGTAATGAATGTAACGATTATTGTTTTTAAAATGAAAAGTAAAATGTATCCAGAATATATGCGCAATAGATTGATATATGCTAGGGATATCCATAGTTATAATTTAAGGAATCCAGATAATTTTAGATTAAATTTTTTCAGAAACGAAAAAACCAAAATTATGTTGCTTATAAAGGCTTAACATTTTTTAATAAATTACCTAATGAACTGAAAATAGAAATAGCTTAAAAATCTTTAAAACATGGTTTTATATATTAAAAGTAAATTTTAATTTTATTAATAATATTTATATTGAATTAATAGGAATGAATTAGAGAGTAATGAAATTATTAAAGAAATGTAAATTAAAGTATTTAAATACTATTAAAGTTTAAAATAATTATATTCCATTATTCGTATTCAACAATATCGGAATCTGTTTCATTTTCATCAGTGTTGTTGACTTTGGCATACATGATACACTGCAGCATTAAAAAGAGCTAACATTGTTTTCGGAGGGTTAAAGACATTACAGCAACTTTTCATATTAAGAAAATTAAACTTAACTCTTTTAATTGATGATAATGTATCAATAATCATGCGATTCCGAATTTTATTTTTAATTATACTCATTAAAGAAAATGAGCAAATTCTTTCAAAATGAGCAATTGCATTCAAAGGCAAAATGTGTAAATGCAAATATACAAAAACTTGGTTTGGCAATAGCCTTTATCATATTATAAGACTTCTGCCATTATTGGATCTTCTAACATTTTTGGATCTTCAGATATATTTCCATCAATTATTTCATTCCAATTTAATTTTAAAATTAACTCATACTTAGGGCCTTTCCGAACCATCACATTAAACATCGCACTTCGCGCTAAATACTATTTTATCGCACTATTTTTTGTCTGAAAACTCCGAATAGTATCAAGTGTTGTCCGGAATTCATCGCACTTAACACTTGATTATCTGTCAAAAATTAGTGTTTTGAAAACCCCACTAGATCATCGCACTTGCACTAAAAATATTCTTTTTTGTTTTCGTTAAAAGTGAATAGGTGAAAACTAATAATAAAAACCTTTTATTAGACACAATATTTTCAAAAACCTTAATTACATTTATACTTACATTTTAATCTTTCTGAAGTCATATTTCTTCTCTTTTTTCACAATTTTAAAATTTGCAAACAAAATAACTTACTTTTTTGACAATTAATGATATGTGCATTTAAAATTTACTCAAGATTGCCATAGTTATCATAAATAATTCTAAATATAGTTAAATAAATCTAGAATAAAATGCTTTTTATCACTTGTTAAAATAAATTTAATAAAAATGCTATAAAAATATGCATTAAGGTAAGGCTAATTCTACTAAAAATTTTTTAACTGTCATAAATTTGTAATCCGGACAGAAATTTAGCGAGATGTTTAAGTATTTTTGGAAATTGCGAAGTACTAGTGTCAAGTGCTAGTCCGATGGTTATGAAAGGCCCTTACACTCAAACTTTTTTCTATAAATTTTTTGAATTAGGAAAATAAATCGATTATTTTCTTTATAATTTTTTTTTCGCCTAAAATTAGGAATAATACATTTTTTTGTCAAAACAAGGCGCTTCGCGCTTTTTCAAATTTTCAGCTCACAAATTTAAAAAATAGTTCGTCCAATTTGCGATAAATCGCCCAATCTGAACATCGTGATTAAAGCATAATTCTTACAAGCTGTCAGTTTGATTAATAATTTGAAATCAGAATGAAACACACCAACACATTTACAAACGAAAAAAAGATGTGATGTAAAACATATTATAGTGTGAAAAGCTAGGAGTACATTTCGTTTCTACTCCGAGTAGAGTTGATCCTTTTATAGATTTAACAACCACACTCACATCCAGAGTCAACTCTACACTGTCATTTCGAAACGACTAGAGTTAAATTGTCAAAATTAGATTGGAACATGGAGTTTTCCAAAAAAATTAAATTTAAGAAGTTTTATAAGTTCAATTGACCGATTTCGCTTACAATTATGTATTTTAATATGTAAGTTTGTGATGTTAAAATTTTAAATAAAACACAATAATGACACTTCATTTTGACATTTGTAACACTCCGTAATTTTCCTCGAGAGTAGGATTATAAAAACTAAATCTATTAACTCAATTCTGGTGTTTCGAAACAATATTTATGACTTCAGAGAGCATTTTTCTTTTTCTCATCAGAGCAGAGTCAGAGCTGTCAAGCAAATTGTGTTTCTTTTTATGCTCAGATTATCCAGATTATCCATTTTGTGTTTCTTTTTTTTAACTTGGAGTGATTAGAGCGGGGTCTGTGAGCTCATAAAAATTTCTCAGATTTCACAGAGTTTTCAATAAATATAACGTCAAATTAAGAATAAAATAATAAAAATGTCATCAAAATAAAATTTCCTGCATAGATAAACATTTTTTTTAAGTTTCTTTTTTAAATTTTATTAAATGAAATTTTACGTAAAATAAATTTTTTTATATTATTTCTTAAATAAATTCCTTTTAAAACTGTATTATTACATTTAAAATAATGAAATAAAATACAAAAAATACTGACGTTAGAAAATAATTTGGATAAAAATTGACATTTTGTGCTCTGAACGTTTCTTTTTTAACTCAGAGCGGTCAGAGTTCAGATAAAAGTTTGCTCTGAGCGCTCGACACCTGTTCTGAGCATTGATCTGATGAGAAAAAGACAAACGCTCAGAGAGTTGATTTTACTCTACTGCGGCATTTCGAAACTACTTTTATCTGCCGTAGTGTTAACTAAACACCAGAGTGTTAGAAACGAAGAGCACTCTAGCTGTTGTTGCAACAAAAAAATCAAATTACGAGTTAATAAATATTTATTTAATGAGTTTAAATAAATATTTATTTTATATATCTATGATTAAGATCAAAATCCTTTGAATTTTCAAATAGCATTAATTTTCAAAATTGGTATAGTAGGTTTGGCTAAGTGGGACAGGAAGAGGTAGAGGAAAATAGGATAACCAGAAAGAGTTGGCAGGTAAATTGGAGACGAACCTGAAAAAGTTCTTTTTGAAAAGTTGCAAATTGTAGGATGTAACATTACCGACAGAGAGGATCACATTAGAACAACAGTTCTCACAACAAATGAGTTCCCATAACCAGTTTTAAACCACCTAAGAATTTCCACGGTGTAGAAATGAGCACTTGCAGCGTCCTTTGTACTACGTTAGAATTGTTTGAGAATAATGATTTTATTTCAATAGAACAAGTGTAATAAAAGCACCAATATTTCTACGAATATAAAAAGGACTAAGAGTTATTTGCACGACAGCGTCGTCTATTAGGCGTAAGGCGCGGTTTTGGATTTTCTTGAGGTAACTCAGTAAAATTTGTGGAGCGCCAGCCCAAATATGAGAATTGTACTCCATCTTAGGTCGAATATACGCTTTATTGATGTTGGCCAGATCTGTGGGAGAAAAATAAGCTTTACAGCGACAAAGAAAACCCAAACATTTAGTAGCATTTTCGGCTCGATCAAAAATATGCTTATTCCAAAACTTTTTTTGATTAAGCTGCATGTCTATTTTATTTTATTTTATTTAAGTCTAACATTATACAATTAATTGTTATAATATCAGTAGAGCCCTCGGCTACTAAGGCCATTTTGAGCTTCACAGTGCTATTTACAGTTCAATGTTTTATATTTATTATATTATATTATATTATAAAGTGTTATCTTAAGTTAATTTTTTCTTTTATATTTACATTATATTTGGTTAGTTCAATAATTTTGCTAGGATTCGTTAGGTTTGTTGTTTTGTGGTTACAATTAGAATTTAAGATTTATTTACATTTATTTACTTTATTTACAATATTTTGTTTAATAACACATTAACATAGCAATTATATTACAGTTTATACAGCATTGAGAACTAAACTATTTTAGGTAAAAATTAAATGTTGTCCCAGATTTTAAATATTGTACAAATTTTATGGATTATGGGGCATATTGGTGGGTTACTATTTTCAAATATATGTCTTTTAGTAAAAAAAGTGTGTCCTAAACGGATTCTGCAAATTTTTCTTTCTAGGACTCTTTTGTTACCCACACTATAAGTGAGAGGTACAACTTGAGGCCAATGACATTTTGGGAAGCTGTTGGAAGTATTCCATTTCAGTTGCCTGGGAAGCAACAACTTTCTTTCTAATTCATTGGTCTTTTCTTTTAAAAAGAAAGTAAGTTGGAGAGTAGATGGTGATTTTATGGCTCGTTTTGCTTCTTCGTCGGCTTTTTCATTTCCAGCTATGCCCTGGTGACTTGGTACCTATATTAGTTTGATGTTTTTTTCTAGAGTTCTCTAATGCATTCCTGATAAACCTGACAATGGGTTGTTTATTGTTAAGATTTTTTATTGAAATCAAGGCGCTTAAACTGTTAGAAAAGATTATTATGGATTCTTGGGCGCTGCTAATTGAGAATAATAGCGCTTCGTAGATAGCCACTATTTCAGCATTGTAAATTTGAAAGCTATTCGGCAATTGTTTTAAAATTATTTTATGTCGCGCTATTTTATCGAAGGCTTTCTCAATATCGCATCAAATAATTGTACCATGTTCTTTATTGTTCAGTGCTATAGAGAAATCGAATTCCAGGGTTTGCAGCAGTGTGGTAGTACTCCTATTTGGCCTAAAACCGTGTATTTTGGCGGAGAGCTTTTTTTCTAAAAACCAGCTTAATCTGTTTCCCAATATTTTTTCTAGAAGCTTAGACATAGTAGCAAGTAAAGATATAAATCTATAGCTACTATGTCTAGCTATAGATAGTAAAGATATAAATCGAAGGGTCGTTTGGGTTTTTACGTCCTTTTGGAATAGGTATGAGCTCAGCAGTTTTCCAGGCTTGTGAAAAATTACATGAGCTGAGTATGTTGTTATAGAGATCTACAAGTCTTTTTTTGAAGTTTAATGTTGTATGATTGAGCATACAATATGAAACTCCGTCTAGGCCTGGGGTTGTTCCTTTGAATTTTGACAGTATTTGTTGAGTTTCGTCCAATGTTATTAAGCTATCAATTTCCTCCGAGTTTGCTATTATGTTTGGGAGGGTGAAGTCTTCTATTTCCTTTCTGAATTCCGCTGCATAGATGTAATTTTCTGAGTTTTTATAGCACATTTCCGCAAAAAATTCAGCATTCTCTTCGGAATCCATGACTAGTTCCCCATTTGGACTGTGCTTAATCGCTATTATTCCATTACTCCTATTTCCTAATACCCTCATAGCCTTTTTCCAATAGTCAGTATTGCAGACTCCAATACTATTCGCAAAGTTTTCCCATGATTTGGATCTCGCTAATTTAATTTCCCCCTTTAATGCTGCATTCGCTTTTCTAGCTCTAACTAAATTCTGACTTTTTGTTGTCGTTTTTGTAGATTCTCCAAGCTACATTACGTATCGTGATAAGGTTTTTAATGTTTTGATTGAACCAAGGAGGATGGTTTCCTTTGATTGGTTTGGAAGTTTGCATGGATTGGCTTGCCGCGAATCGTATACTTTTTGTAAGAGTGGCTGCTTCTCTGTTAATATTTGTGGATTGTGGTTTTTCACGAAGATAGTGTTCTAATAGATTTTCGAACTTGGTCCAATCGGCTGTTCGCTCGAAAAATTTTACTTTACGCTTATATGTAATTCTGTCGTACTCGGTGCATAAAAAAATGGCGAAATGATCACTCCCTGTAGGGTTTGGATCAGTTTGCCACTGAAATTTGTGAGCTAATTCAGGAGAGCATATGGTTAAGTCAATGCAGGTCAGAGTACTATGTGTACTGAATAAGGTTGGAGAACCGTCGTTCAAAAGAATTAACTCGTTTGCTTCGAGCCATTGCTCTACTATTCTCCCTTTACAATTTGATACTCGGTCTCCCCACATGCAATTTCTTGCATTGAAGTCGCCTGTGA
The DNA here is from genome assembly GCA_947095535.1 of Poecilobothrus nobilitatus. Classification (NCBI taxonomy): domain Eukaryota; kingdom Metazoa; phylum Arthropoda; class Insecta; order Diptera; family Dolichopodidae; genus Poecilobothrus; species Poecilobothrus nobilitatus. Next base: position 115,455,188 of record OX352772.1, read on the forward strand.
TTATAAAAGGTTTTTGAATTTGCAGGACTAAGGCTTCCAAGTCTTCCTTTCTATATTCTTTTGCATGTTCCAAATACAAATTTAGAATAGTGCTTGAATGGTCGTATTTAAGTGAATCGCTTTATAACTAAGACCTTTATTTATTAGGAAACCTAAACCTCCTGTTGCTGAAAAATGATCAAAATAACAATTGTAGTTAAGAAATTCACTTGGAGCCAAGTTTTTTTTAATATGAGTTTCTTGAAGAGCTATTATAAGAGATTTGTGTTTTTTAATTAATATTTCTAAAAAGCCTTTATTGGTGTGGTAGCCTTGTATGTTCCATTGAATTAAGTTACTTTTTTTGTAGCGGTTGGCTGTATTATTATTATTCATATAGGAAGGTTTTTTAATTTATTAATATTTTTTAAGTTTAATTTAGAGCTACTGATATAAATTTAATTTAATTTATAAGAACTAATTATAAAAATTTAATTTAATTTCTAACTAATAATAAGAATTTGATTGAATACTGATAAGAATTTAATGTAATTTAATTTATAAGAACTAATTATAAAAATTTAATTTGTAACAAATAATAAGATTTTAATTGAATATAATTTAACTTTTACCTATAACTGAATGTTATTTTTTTTTTATTAATTTGTAATGCTATGTTGTTATTCTATTATAATTGGACTGCTGTCAGAGCTGTACAAACTGTTATTATTACTACTAATAGTATTATTTATATTGCTATTACTATCATGCAAGTTATTGTTGCTGTTAGTTAATGTGTTATCTAATAGTAAAGGTGTAATTGAAATTTCATTGTTGAAAATTATATTATTAGAATTATTTTTATAATTATTTTGTGTGTTAATTATTTATGGTTTGTGTCTATGGTACTTATCGTTTTTTGTTTGGTGTGATTTTTTTCTACAGAAATTGTTGTGTTTATTTGTGGTGAGTGTTCTTGATCAAAGCTTGAGTTCAGGCTTGTTGAATGTGAGTTCAGACTTGTTGAAGGTGAGTTGATTGGTAAATTAAGTGGTGATAAATTGTATGTAGAATTAGTTGATCTTTTTGTTGGAAGCTCGTTTTTATTGATTGTTTGCAGGTTATTTTGCTCATGTTGAGTTTTGAACAACTGGGAGAAAGTTTGACTTTGATTTTTTTGATTTGACATATAGCTTAGTTCATAATGTTTATACGCATCACGTTTAGTGCAATGTAAATCGGTTTTATTTTTAAGACTTCCTTTTCTCGTGTGTACGATGGGCACGTGTTTGATGCTGCACTATGGGCTGCACCTTTACAATTTATACAGCTGAAAATCTTGCACAACGATATATGTGATTTATCACCTTCAGGTCGTTCCAAACCGCAATCAGCACATCTTGGTGAGTTTTGACAATATTTTTGCAAATGACCCAACTGTTGGCATTTTCTGCATCTCATAGGATTAGGATACCACTTCTTTACCGCAACGATTGTAAAGCCACTCTTGATGTACTCAGGCTCAGGCTCAAAGGAATCGAACGTGACAATGATAGCACCAGTAAAAATTTTTTGGCCATTTTGCATTTTGGATAATTTGAAAACTTCAACCACAGTTGGATTTTTTTCTTTCAATCCGGCAAGTATTTCATTCGTTTCAACATTTGTTAATTCTTGATCGTAAATTAAGCCTTTTGAAAAATTTAAGCCGTTATTTAGCTCAACATTGATATCAGTTTTGCCCAGTTTATCTTGTTTAAGAAATAAGTCAGTAATTCTTTTAGTTGGAACTTCGAGCATGATGTTGCCTGTTCTGTCCCAGGAGGCCTTGCATTTTGGATAAATATCTTCAAGCATCTTGTTCAAGACAAATTTATTTTGCATCCTAAGTGGAATGTTGGTATCAGTTGATTTTATATTTAAAAATTTTTTGAACTCTTCATTTGCATTTGTTATATAGGTTGGAACTTTTGCAATATTTTTTGATTTTTTCCTTTTTTTAGATGTACTTTCCTCCAACAGTTGGAAACTGTTTGAGCTCCCCGAAGGAAGCATTTCTTCTTTGTTTTCTCAGCTGTGCAAAGCGATCAGCTACTACTTTTTCTTTATTTTTAGAAACTATGTATATGTAAGTATCTTTTGCTTAGTGACAAGTTTATACAAAAAAAGCAACAATTAATAGAGATAATACAAATACAAATATTAGTTGAAAAACGTTCAATTAGTGTGATCCTTACTCCTTGAACTAATACGAAGGAATGCATTTATCTTTTTGCTGCATGTCTAAAATATTTAGATTTTCCGACCGTTGAAGAATTTTTCCCTGAAATAGCAGAACCGAGTCAAAATGATTTCTTGTACAAGAAATCGAACAGCTTTGAGTTTTAGAAGTGTTAAACTCAACTCTGTTGGCTAAACCCCAATCAGCTATTTTAGAAAGATCGTGGTTGACTAGGCTAGCTATCACGTCTCTATTTAAGCTGATTCCGGTGTGGCATTACATTTCCTTAAAAAATCGTAGGATGCCACTAGAGTGCTGTCATCTGCGAAGCTATAAATCGGATTGAGGGTAGAAGGAAGTAGATCATTAATAAAGATCAAGAAAAGAGTAGGTCATAGGTAAGACCTTTGTGGAACGCCAGCATTAATTTTAAAAGTGTTGGACATGAAACTGTCAACAAGAACACGTACACTACGATTCGAGAGAAAACTCTCAATCCAATTACAGAAGAGATTATCGATACCAATGGCCCGGCATTTGCTCAGAATATGTATCAGGAGCTGACTCACTGACTGACTGAATATTCAGCTTCTCGCTGAGGCATGTTAGAAGATCTCGAATAGAACGTTCGCTTCTAAAACCATATTGGCGATCGTTTAAAATCAAGATACTATCAATCAAGATATCTAATTAGCTTTTTGTTGACTAGGATTTCCATAACTTTGGAAAGGATCGAAGTATGACAATTGGTCGGTAGTTCGAGTGGTCGCTTTTGTTACTTTTTTTGGGAATTGGAGAAACATGGGCAATCTTCCATTGATTGAGATATTTTTTGGTCGAAAAGGATAATGAGAAAAGATTGCACAGAAGTTTCGAAAGTGGAGAGGCAATATGTTAAAGAACCGTGGCTGGAATTCAATTAAAAATGTATTGTGTTTTAATATTTATATTTTAAGAACTTCTAAAGATTTCCGACTCTATTGGAAATATATGGTCATGGTTTACTATTACCCATTTTTTTATTTTCTTATATTTCAATATAATTAGCTAGTTTAATTTTTGCGATTCTTGAACTAGAAATTATGCGTTTGGTTTTAAAATTAAAATACAATTAAAAAATTCTATTATCGCTTTTAAATTTTTATATTTAAAATTGTATTACTCGTATAATATTTTATCGTAGAGTTTTATAATAAGAGAGTTTTTGTTTTTTGACGACTACCATTATCACCAATGGTCGCTTTTGTTACTTTTTTTGGGAATTGGAGAAACATGGGCAATCTTCCATTGATTGAGATATTTTTTGGTCGAAAAGGATAATGAGAAAAGATTGCACAGAAGTTTCGAAAGTGGAGAGGCAATATGTTAAAGAACCGTGGCTGGAATTCAATTAAAAATGTATTGTGTTTTAATATTTATATTTTAAGAACTTCTAAAGATTTCCGACTCTATTGGAAATATATGGTCATGGTTTACTATTACCCATTTTTTTATTTTCTTATATTTCAATATAATTAGCTAGTTTAATTTTTGCGATTCTTGAACTAGAAATTATGCGTTTGGTTTTAAAATTAAAATACAATTAAAAAATTCTATTATCGCTTTTAAATTTTTATATTTAAAATTGTATTACTCGTATAATATTTTATCGTAGAGTTTTATAATAAGAGAGTTTTTGTTTTTTGACGACTACCATTATCACCAATAAAGCCGAGACATTTAAAAAGTTTTTACGTCAATATGAAAATATGGTAGATATCAGAATCAATCGAAATCAGCGTCAGGTTTTTAAAATTTATCTAGAAATGTTTTTACAAAAAAGGGGGGTGTAACAGGTCAGATCATAACAGCAACAGCATCTGCTAACTGATAACCGCTAACTGATAACTGCTAACTGTTAACTGTTTACTGCTAAATGATCAGTTTCATTGGTACTATCTGACCTGTTACTGTTACGATCCGAGCTCATTTTAATTCGAAGAGATAACAGTAAGAGCCCGGAGCTATGGAATGTTCTGGGCAAAATGGCAAGTCTTTATGTATATTATGAAATTTTTCGGTGTATTCAAGGTCTACTTCTTAAATACACCCTGTGTCGGATGTACTTGCTGCATTGAGTTAAAATCTGTCATATATTTGTTGTTGGCTCTTGTATAACGTTTAGTGTATTGACTAAGACCTCCTTAAATACCCGTCTCTGCATATCAATATCGTAATTAACTCTAATACTTTATACTTTAAAAAATGAAATTCGACTGATTTTCCTGTACCATATACTATACTTTGAAAAATGTATATACGTCATTAGTGAGGCAGATACTGGAATTTGGCGCAGTTATTTGGAATCCTTGCTAAAGTGTTCAAAAGAATTTCACTCGTTTTGCTCTTACAAGGTTTTGTTTTGACGTCGGGACGGCTTCCTTTTGAGGTAAGATGTAAGCCATTAGGCCTAGATAGATTTATTTGCATAAGATTTATAGGTTGCGCGATGTTTAACCGTGATATTTTGACATCGCATATCTGTTCTTGTAGATTATTACAACTCTTTGGTTTGTTAGCGCCCTCGAGACAATTGAGATCACATAATTTTTGTATTCTGTTAATAAATTGTTTAATCATGGTAATAATTAAGATATTTTTTCGTTACCTAGAAATAAATTTAGAATTGTTTCAATGTATTTAGTGAAATACATAATTTTTTAATAGTATAAGTTTAATTTTGTTAATCTGTAAGAGTTTATAACTGGGTAGATGAATAAATAAATAAAATACATCAGTGTATTTCAACATAGGTATATCATGGATGAGTATAATAATGTGCTGGATCTAAACCATATGAGTAGATAGGTAGGCACTTGGGCCAGACAGGTCAGTAGGTCAAGGTCACCCGTAAGTAGATCAAGGTCACCCGGAAGTAGGTCAAACTGTAATTAGGTCAGACAGAAGTAGGTTAGCGACATAAAATTAGGTCAGACAGGCGGCGGCGACCGTCAGACAACTCTTGTTGTTTATAAGGATTGTATACTTGTTTTAAGTAATAGGTAAACATGGAAAAACAGTAAGAAAAATATTTTTTTTATGCTTGCAAATTTTAAGATGTTGTTGTTTGTTGTTTTTTCTTTCGTTTTTTTTTTATGAAGTATTTAAAGAAGAGGAAAGAAAAACCATTAATTAATTGTTATGTAAGAATGTTGAAAAAAAAACAAGAAATCAAAAATATCTAACGTGGTACAGGTCTACTTCTTATTGATGTATACTTGGCTTAAGTAATAGGCGCATATGAAAAGTAGAAACAAAAAAATGGTTAATGAATGTAAAAGGAAAAAAACAAAAAAAGTTTAAACGTACAAGATAAAACAATTTTAAAAGGTACAACCCATCTTTAAAATTCATAAAGAAAAAGTGCAAACCTGTTTTTATGTCTACATAATGATCAAACCATTGAAAAAAAATTATGCGTTTTTAGATGTACCTAACTATTTGTGGTTTTTTTTTTTTTTTTTTTTTTTCTACTTTAACTATTTAAAGAAGTTAAAAGAAAAAAACTAATGATTATTGTCGGTGTGTCGTGTAAGATATTTTTTGTTTGTAAGAATGCTCAAAAAAAAAATATGAATGAAAAGAACTTAACGACTAACATGTTGCTTAAGTGCATTGTATGTTGCCTAATCTGTGAAGAATAAAAAAAGAAAAAAAATCAAGTCAGGTTAATTGTATTTGTCACCTATTTTGAAAACAAGAATATAAAAATAAAACAGATTTATTCTGTGTTCAAGAAAAAAATATGAATAAAAAGAAAACAACAAGAAATCAAAAATATCTAACGTGGTACAGGTATACTTCTTGTTGATGTATACTTAGCTTAAGTAATAGGCATATATGAAAAGAATAAGAAAAAATACTTTATAAAATTTAAAGAGAAAAATGAAAACAGAACAAAAAGATGTGTAACTACGTTTCTTTAAAATTTTAAAACTAATTTTAAAAAAATTAAAAGAAAAAGTGCAAACTGGTTTTTAAATGTTACATAAAGATTCAACCTTGACAAAATTGATGCAATTTTGAGATGCTTTTATTTCTTCTTGTTATCTTTTTTCTATGAAGTATTTAAAGAAGATGAAAGAAAAAAATTCTTAGTATCACCGTATAAGATTTTATTGTTATGTAAGAATGTTGAAAAAAAAACAAAGGAATAAAAGCGATTCAAAATAAGTTACGAGTAATTGCTTTTTTTAAAGTAACAAGCAAGACATTATGTATAAATTGTGTAAAAAGTTAAAAAATTGTTAATAGAGTGAAAATTCTAGGATTAGAAACGTTCGCGATTGGTTGTCTTAATAAAATAAAAATCGGAAATTAAAAAAAAGAAATTAAAATGAATACAGAAAAATTCACAATAAAATCAATAAAATCAGTGAATGTAAAACGATTCAACATTTTTGGAAAAAAATTGGAGTTTATAATAAATGCAGTACCAGACAACAAAGATCCAATAGATTGGATTAAAACCGGTATTGAAGAATTATTCAGCAATTTACTTGAAAATGTTGATTCTACTGACAAAATTGGTGTCACTTTTGGATGCCAAAGCTTTCATGAACGTGGTCCAGCCTGGATCAATTTTAAAGAAGCACTTTTGCTCTTGAAGCACAATCTTAAAGAAGCACATCTTGACATTTCGGAAATTTGGGAAGTTATTTCAAACATTTTTCAAAGCAACTCCGAAGGATTATCTACAGATACGTTCTGTATAAATGTTACATATATACGACTTCCAGCAGGAAGTGGAAGAGGAAAAAGATACAACAATTTTGAAGAAGAATGTAATAAAAGAAGAGGCATAATTTCAATCAAAAACAAAGATAATTTATGCTTACCACGTGCGTTAGTTGTTGCTATCTCATTCATAGAAAAATCAGTTGACTACTGTAAAATGCGAAAAGACACAGGTCAACTTCAGTTGAAAGCAGCATTACAACTAATAAAAAATTCAAATGTAAGCATCCCAGCAAAAGGAGCTAGTATCAGTGAGCTCAAAAAATTTCAACTGTACCTCTCTAAATATCAAATTGTAGTTTTTGATTTCAGAGGAAAAGGAAAATCAATTATTTTTCAAGGGGAAGAAGATAAGGAAAAAAGATTGAATTTGATATACGATGAAGGTCACTTCAATGTAATTACATCATTAACAGCAGCATTTAGTTGTGATTACTTTTGCCAAACATGTAATGTTCCGTATAACAATAGATTGTCTCACAGATGTAAACAGTCGTGTTTCTTTTGTAAATCATCTCCAGCATGTGACGTAAATTTTCCAAATATTAAATGTGATGTATGCAATCGAAGTTTTAAAGGTCAAACTTGTTTTGATAATCATAAAGCAACATCATCTACAAATAAAAAATCTATTTGTACTCTTATAAATTCCTGTACAAAATGCTTTAAAGTATACAGAACCGATGTAAATCATATATGCTATGGACATTTGTGTAAAAACTGTAATATAAATGTAGCTTCAGACCACCAATGCTTTATTACACCGTTTAAAGAATTAGCTGAACTTAAAAATATATTATATATTTTCTACGATCTCGAAACAACTCAAGATGATATCATCGGGGAGAAACTTCATGAAGGTGTTGCAATAGGGGATATAATTGAACATCAGTCTGATTTATGTATTTTTGAACAACGTTGCACATTGTATATTGTCTAATGTTGAAAGATGCAATTTTTGTGGACTTCGAGAACATGTGTTGAAACAAAATCCAATACAAATGTTCTTAGAATATATACTCAACCAAAGAAAGATATTTCATAAAGTTGTAGTTATTGCACATAACGGACAAGCATTTGATAATCAGTTTTTATTAAACTATATCTTAGAGAAAACCATCATCAAACCAAAACTAATTATGAGGGGAACAAAGATAATTTTAATGCTGTTAGATAACGTGAAATTTATTGATTCACTAAACTATTTTCCAATGCCGTTATCTAGTTTACCGAAGGCATTTGATTTAGATATAAATTTAAAAAAAGGATATTTTCCTCATATGTTTAATCGTAAAAATAATATAAAATATAATGGAAAGTTACCCGATCGGAAATATTACTGTTATAATTCAATGAGTGCATCAGAAAGAAAACAATTTCTTGAATGGTATGAAGAAAATAAAAACAAGTCTTTTAACCTCCAAAAGGAACTTATAGAATATTGTATGAATGACGTAAAAATTTGACAGCAGCCTGTATTAAATTCAGACAACTATTTTTGGAAGAATGTAAGGTTGAGCCATTTTTAGAGGCCACTACAATTGCATCAGCGTGTAATTTGGTTTTTAGAAGGAATTTTTTAAAACCGTATACAATTGGACTTATACCTAAACAAGGATATCGCTTATCAGAAAACCAGTCAATCATTGCCATAAAATGGTTAATGTGGGAAGAAAAACGAAGAAAAATAAAAATTCAGCATAGTGGTAACGGAAAGGAAAAAGTAATTTTTGGTCTTCGTGTTGACGGATATTGCACAGACACAAAACAAATATTTGAGTTTTATGGCTGTTATTACCATGGCCATCCAAAATGTTTCAAAAATAATAATAATAAAAAATATGAAACACGTTATGAGGCTACATTATCCAAAGCCAATAAATTACGCTCTATAGGTTATCAAGTAATTGAAAAGTGGGAGTGTGAATTTCGAAACGAAATGAAATCAAAAGAATACATAGAATTTTTCGCAAAATTGGAGAACGAAAGTTTGATACCACTAAAACCACGTGATGCGTTTTATGGCGGTAGAACATGAAACACAAGAACATATTATAAATGTGCGCCTGGTGAAAAAATAATGTATATAGATATATGCTCACTATATCCTTGGGTGTGTAAATATGGAAAATTCCCAGTGGGTCATCCAAAAGTTCATGTTGGAAAAATTGAATGCAATAAATTAAATTTAAATGATACTGAAGGATTAATAAAGGCATTGATACTTCCCCCAGAAAAACTCTATCACCCGGTTTTGCCTATAAATCAAAATAATAAGCTAATGTTTTCCTGCTGTCAAACATGTAGTTTGGAAATGAATAATGATGACTGCTCGCATGACAATCGTAGTAGGTCAATTTTAGGAACGTGGGTTATAGATGAAGTAAAAGAAGCTGTTAAACAGGGATACAAAATTGTGGAAATATACGAGGTATGGGAGTATACTGTTAAACAATTTAATCCCCTTACATCACAACAAGGAATTTTTACAGAAATGATGAACAAGTTCCTTAAAATTAAACAAGAAGCTTCTGGCTGGCCTAGCTTTTGCAAAACACCAAAGGAAAAGTGCAAATATTTAGAAAAATTTTCGAAAGTAGAAGGCATAAATTTACAGTTTAACGATATAGAAAAAACTCCTGGACTTAGATCATTAGCTAAGTTAATGTTAAACTCTTTCTGGGGTAAATTTGGTCAGAGAGAAAATCAATCAAAAACTGAAATAATAAATGAGCCTTATGAATTATTTACTATTCTTACTGATCCTTCGAAGAATGTAAATCAAATAACTCCAATAAACGAAAAAACAGTTTTGGTAAATTGGGAATACAAAGAAGAAACAGCTGAATCATTATCAACAGTTAACGTTTGCATAGCTGCTTACACTACCACACAAGCTCGTTTAAAATTGTATTCTTACTTAGACAATTTAAAAGAACGAGTTTTGTATTACGATACAGATTCAATAATATATGTAGCACGTGAAGGAGAATATAACCCTCCAACTGGAGTTTTCATAGGAGATATGACAGATAAGCTTGAAGAATATGGAATTGGAAGCTATATTACAGAATTTGTTAGTGGTGGTGCAAAGAACTATGCATACAAAATATATAGTACCAACTCCAAATGCGAAAAAACTGTTTGCAAAGTGAAAGGTATTCGTTTAAATTACAACGCTTCACAAGAAATAAATTTTGGCTCTATGAAACAATTAGTTAAAAAATTAAACAATTTTCAACAAATAAATATAACATTTCCTAGTATTCGCCGAACATACGATCACAGAGTCATCACTGTTCCTGAAATAAAGTCATATCGAATAAATTCCAGAAAACGAGTTTTTGCAGATGATTATACTTCAGTTCCTTATGGCTTCAAAAAGAAAAAAATTAAAAAAATTATTGTTAATATGTATATTGTAAAAATTTTGTATTAAACTATTAAATTACAGCATTAAACAAAATCTTTTAATTTTACCGTTTTTAATTTTCAGAATATAGCCAAAAAATTATTTACATATATATATCAGTATATATATATTTATATATATATATATATATATATATATATTTACTGATTTTATTCAAATTCACATTTGCAGTTTAACTCTTCAATAATAATGTCAAAAGCACAAATAGTATCTGAAATTCATCGTCCAGTTAGACGTAGATTTCGGAGACGAAAAATATCTCAAAGAGGGTTAAATGATACATGGGAAATTGATCTTGTAGATATGTCGGCCTATCAAAAAGTAAATAATTGATACAAGTTTCTCTTAACTGTTATCGATATATTTTCAAAATATGCATATGCCGAAAAAGTTAAATCAAAGGCAGCAGATGACGTAGTTAAAAGTAGGGAAAAGATTTTTAAAAGGGAGGGGAAGTCTCCAAAAAATATTCATTCTGACCAGGGAAAAGAATTTTTCAACAAAAAATTCCAAAATTTAATGAAAAGCTATAAAATAAATCACTATCATACTTATTCAGAAATGAAGGCTAGTGTTTGTGAAAGGTTTAACAGAACATTAAAATCAATTATGTGGAAACAGTTTAGTTTACAAGGAAATTTTAAATGGATAGAATTTTTACCAAAACTAATTGAAAAATATAATAACACAAAACATAGTACAATTAAGTTAAAACCAAACCAAGTTACATCACAAAATGAAAAACAAATTCTTCGTTCAATTTATAATTACCCTAAAATATTTAATAAGGGAAAATTTAATGTTGGTGATTTTGTTAGAATTGCAAGGTCTAAAGGTACTTTTCAAAAAGGATATGAACCTAACTATTCAACTGAAGTTTTTAAAATAGCTTTCAAAAACAAGACAGACCCGATTACATATAGTTTAAAAGATTATAAAAATAAATTAGTTCGTGGTGGCTTCTATGAACAGGAACTGACTAGTGTCAAAGACCCCAATGCTTATTTAATTGAAAAAATTTTACAACGAAAAGGCAATAAAGTATATGTGAAATATTTAGGTTTTGATAATAGTCATAATCAATGTATAAGTAAATATGATATTCTTTCATAAAAAGTGTAATAAGAATTTATGTAGAAAATTTTTTCTTAACTTTAGAGCACTATTAAATGCAACAATGTTGTAAAAATGTTGTAACAATGGTAATAGAAAAAATAAAAATAGAAAAATATTTACTAATAAAAATAAATAATTTAGGAATAGGTAAATAAAAAAATAATATTCTTTCATAAAAAAGTATAATTAGAATTTATGTAAAAGATTTTTTCTTAACTTTAGAACACTGTTAAATGCAACAATGTTGCAAAAATGTTAATAGAAAAAATAAAAATAGAAAAATATTTACTAATAAAAATAAATAATTTAGGAATAGGTAAATAAAAAATAATATTCTTTCATAAAAAAGTATAATTGGAATTTATGTAGAAGAGTTTTCTTAAATTTAGAACACTGTTAAATGCAACAATGTTGCGAAAAATGTTATATAAAAAAATTATAGTTTTATTATTATCAATTAGAATTTATTACATTAATAAACAACTTACTTTACAACTTTTTGTTTTTAATTAGTTTTCTTAAGGATTTTGATTTCTAAACATTGATAATACAATTTTTTAGAAGAAAAATTTAGTATAAATAAAGTGGAATTTTTCTTAAGATATGTCAATTCAAAGACAGAGCTCAACATAATAATAATACAGAAAAAAGGAAGCAAAAATGGAAAACACAGCAGAAATTTTCGCCTACGCTCAGCAAATAGAGCCAACACAGGAGTTAGCCCCAATTAAACGGAAAAGAATAAGAACTCAACAGGAATCGCAGCCACTTCATCAACAACAACATCATCATCATCATCATCAACAACAACAACAACAACCACAACAGCAACAACATCAACAATTTCAACAACAACAACAAGAAGAAATCATTCTTCTTCAAGAAGAAGAACCACCAACAAAAAAAAGCTTCAAAGAAGCTTTTAATAACAAAAATGTGGAAACTAGAAAAATTTTCCTAAAAACTAAAGATATGGAGCAAGATGCTCTATATCATATAATAAATGTTAAGCAAATAAAGACCATTTATGGTCTTAAGTGGGTCTTTGAGACCCGCAATTTAATTATATTTGTACCTCAAAAATATTCTGATATTTTTGAGAATTTAGATTTTGTAAAAGAAATAAAAGAAAAAGAACATTTTGTATATAAAGATAAAAATTTAAATTTAAATATTATAGATATATCTGAGTCGTTTGGTAAAATATATGCAAATTACCAATAAAAGATGTAAATTGGTTTATAGTTATATAAGTTTTTATTATTCATAAATTAATATAAATTTAAAAAAAGGTATAAATTTCTTTTATTTAGTTGCTTTATTTTTCAGATTCATGTTTAAATGTACTTAATGTTAATATGTATATGTAGTTATAAAATGGATTTATTTAATTTTTTTCGTAAAAACACAGGTATTTCATAAAAGAGCCGAGAAAAATTACATCATACATTAAGTTTTTGAACTGGAATAAAAATCTCTACTTTTAACCTTGTAACATTCTTTTTTTTACAGATCTATATGAATTTCTTTTACTATTTTAGATCTTGGCATGATTTTTAATGGGATATCAGTGATGAAGAAGGAGATCCAGATTATTTAGAAATTATACCAAATTTATAAAATAACAAATTATACCTAATTTATAAATAATGAAATAAATAACAAATTATATAGTTACAAAATTGTTTTATTTAATATCTTTTTTTTTTTTTTTTTTGTAAAAATACAGGTATTTCATAAAAGAGTCGAGAAAAATTACATCGTATATTAAATTTTTGAACCGGAATATAAATCTCTTCTTTCAACTTTGCAACATTCTTTTCTTCACAGGTCTTTATGTATTTTTTAACATATTCCTTTACATTTGGCTCTGCAGTTTTATTATATGCAACTACTGCATGTAGGAAATCAATCAAACTGTAAAACTCGTCAGCTTCCTCTTTGTTAATGCTAAGATTCTGTCCTACTGTAGATTTTAATCCACTTTGTAAACATAATTTGGAATTTTTAATTGACTGCTTGGAAAATTTTTTATGAAATAGGTCATAAAATTTACACCATTCATGATATTTTAAAATAATTGGTTTCATTCCAATCCAATGAAAAACACTTGCAACTTCAAAAAAATCTGTGTCAAATCCGACAACTATTTTTAATGTGTGACTTCTGTTGAGAAAGTATGTATAACTCAGCAACAAATTAATGCTAGGACTTTGCTCTTCCATTATTTTAATTACACTAAAGTTTATTATTAAATGTTATATCTCTTAGGAAGACATGATTGAGAAATATTATAATTTTCAAATATATGGTGAAAAGTATTTATTATATTTTTGTCATTTTCTATATGATTTTCTTTATTAAATTGTTTTAAAAAAGCGTTCATACTATAACCGCAACATCTATACCATGTATAAACACAACAATATTGCCCACAAACATCTGAATAGTTACTTTGTAACTGTTTCTTATTAAAAATTATACATTGATTTTTTAAGTAACTTAAAATTTCTAATTTATCTGGTTTTCTACCAAACGAATCAAAATATTCAACACAGCCATTCTTTGGCTTAAAAATAGCTAACCAATGTGTTCCCGGATCTTTTGATTTATCAGTGTTTACAATTAAAAAAGTTTGTTTTTCAATTATTCTGGGGAGTTGATCCAGAGCAAAAACTCCTTTAAAAAATTTACGTGTGTGTTTGTTACATCTTAATACGTCACTTATCTCTAGGGTATTCATCAATCAAATTGATTCAAGTCATATACTTTAGTTGTTTCTTTAATATAATTAGATAAAAACTCTTTTTTGATTTTTTTATTTGTTATAATAACATCAAATTTTTCTAGTATTTGACAGAGCTCTTTATTTATTTTATCGTTGTACACAGTTCCAAAAGAGTAATTATCAAAATTATCATTTATAAAATCCCTAGTTGGAAATTTATACTTGAGCTCTTTTACAAACTTTTTACAAGGTTCTTTAAAACCAACTATACAAATATCTTTCGCAAACAAAGTATTATTATCATCACTACAAAATGTTACATCCAGAAGTGCACAAGACAGTGACATTTTGTCAAATATTCAAATTTACTTTTATATATGCTATTTATAGGTTTGAGAATATATTTCGGTTTTTATCAATTTGTAAACTTGCATCAAATTCTCCATAAACAATAGCAGTCAGTGTAGATGTAAGTGGTTTTGATAGTCTTGCCTCAATTCTAACTGTACCTTGATTTAGTAGACCTTGACACACTTCATTTCCTGATGAATCTGGAGTTAAATCAAAAGCTAGAATGAAAAACCCATTACTAAACATGGTTTTTGTTATCTGATGACCTTTATCATTATGGTAAATTCCAGTTCCCGAAAAAAGTGTACTGTATGCTCTTGTACAGCAATTATTTTCATCTGAAAAACTGGTTTCAATTGCTGAATTAGGTATTTGAACACCATTTACGTTTAACACAAATTGTGAAATATCAAAATGTTTAAAATTGTATGGGTTTTTTGACCTTTTTCCAGAGTAACCTGTATTTTCTGTCATGCAAAAAATGATTGTGTTTGGCAACTGTCCAATAAAAACATTATCAAGTGATATTGATGAACTATTCTGTGGAATGGTAAAAGTTTTTACCTCTACCCGTTTGTAATTGTATTTGGCATTAGTTTTTTCCAATACAGCATTATGTGCTAATAGCACACTAGGATTAATTGTTACATGTCTCATAAATAAAGTGGCTTCTAAAATTTTCAGTTGAGATTCATCAGTATCATCTGCAAAGAGGTAAAAATCTGGTTTTTCTAATGTTAGGACAACTCGAACATCGACATTGTTTATGAGAAGTGTAGGTTGGTTAAACATATCTAAATGTAATTTCCCCATAAGTTCCACTACATTGCTATTTTGGTATAATTTTTGACGTTCTTTTAAGCCACTATTATCTGTTTTTGCTATATTTGGCTTATCTAGCATCCATCCACCACACTCCAAATGCGTTGTAGCGGCATCCGTACCATAATTTAACAATGATTCAATATAAGCTCTGTAATGATAATTGCCATCTGATGGAGATATATTCTTTCCATTTAGTTGAACATTACATTGTTTTATTAATGAATGTAACATATTATTAACCACACTTGGTTGTTGTATAGGTGTTCCATCAGTTTTTTTATCTTTATTCCATTGAGTTCCATCTTTTTTTAAAATTTGTACTTTTAATTTTAGATATGTCGAAGACAAGTCTCTATATGTATCACCGTGCCCTAGTGAAACAAATTCTATGACAGACGGATTATCTAAAGAAGCAATAGGGTTATAGGAAACTTCTTCAGATCGTAAAATACTTGACTGAATAGGCTGTGTTTTAAAAATATCAAGCTCTGATTTCATATATTCAATCATAATTATTCAAAAATATCTTTTTGTTTGTTTTTGTTATTAACTTTGCGCCGCTTCGACGTAAAATAATTTAAATTATTAATGAGAGGTCTTTTTATAGATTTTCTTCGTTTTCTTTTGCCTTGTCCATACATTTCATTGAGTTTCCAAACTGCACCTCGTCTTACATTTTTCATTATCTCTTTACTTCGATCTTGAACCACTTCTTTTACATTTGCCCCTGTGGCAATATCAGATAATGCATTAATACCAGAGTTAAAAACCTCTTTTTTAAATATATTAGCTCCAGACGTAAATATTGGTTTTAAATATCTAAAAAGACCACCGAAAAAGCTCCCTAACCCTCGTCCCCTTTGGTAAGGTACAATTGAGTGTAACAAAGGACCAATATCCTCAAGACCTTTTCCTGATTGAACTAAATAATATTTGTAGTACGCTCTCTCCATAATGAATAAAATAAAATAATATATAGTTTTGTAAAATCGCTTTTATTTATACTTTTTTAAAATGTAATACAATTTTTGTTGGAATTGAACTATTGGAAAAGTTTATTTTGTATCCATATTTATCACATAAAAGTAATGAAATGTTATTAAATGATTTCCACATTGCAATATTGAATATTACTGAATTCTTTTACAGTATCAGTGAAAGAATTTTGTATGTTAACAGATCTTAAACACCTTATATCTTTATCACCTAGTTTTTGCGGTTCAATTATATCTGTGTATATAAAAAACATATCTGGTTTACTAATGGGAATCAATTGTATACTATCTATAAAAGTTTTGAAAGCTTCTATTACACGTGATTTATATTTTTTAAAATCTGTAACTTTAAAAAATACTTGATTGAAACATGTTGTCAAAAGTCCTTCGAGGGTATAAGCGTAATTTGCTCTTATTTTTATATCTATTTTAGGCTTAGTAACACATATTGTGGTGTAACTTAAATTTTTAGGCATCTCCTCAGCTTTTGTTGGTTGTTTATAATGAACTTCATCGTTTATAAAATTAAAAATTCTCCAAATCAACTGTCGTTCAACTTCTTTTCTTGTAAACCTATTAAGTGGGCGTATATTTTGAATTAGTGTTGGTAGTAGAAAAACTTTCCAGTCGCATATCATTTGTTTTTCTATGTATGGAATATATGATGTTCCAACCCCTATCATATCTTTCTGCATACCTTTAATAAATATTTGAGTACTTTTTTCCCATTCTTCACCATACACATTTGGAACGAAATCATTAACATACATTTCTGAAATACCGACTTTCCACCTTGAATCACACATGTATTTATTCATTTTATTTGTAAAAGATGATAATGAATTTTCTGGATAATAGTTCATAGATGAATCACTGAGTAAAGTGGCATAAAATTCATCATTTACTTGTATGTTGTCCATGAGCTTGCGGATTTATTCTTACGAATTGGAAAATTAAGTTCTGTTTGAGTATTACCTACTGCTGACCTTAAAACACGTCTTGATGAATTTTTCAACTCTTTGCTATTTATAGTTTTTTCTTTTTTCTTTTTTCGTTGGTGGGCTTGGGCTATCTAAAGGAACAGTTATAATGTCCCCTGTATCAGTTTCAAAAATTTGTACATTTTGATTTCTAATTGATTTTCTTTTTCTAAGGCGTTCTCCAACTGAAGCAGCTGACAATGCTTTTGTTAAAACATTTTCCTGAATTTCATCATCAAATACTTCGTCATCAGCTTCTTTTTCATATACTTCTTCTTCTTCAGGAACAACTTGTATTCCTACATTCTTATATTCAGGATAATGCGATTGAGCTTCCGCATCTATATACATTGGTTTTGCACGAGTTTGAGTACCTTTTGTTTCCGTAATTTTTACTTTCTCCTCTTTATTTCTAGGAAGTACTCTATTTTTGTTTCTTATTTTAAATAAATTTTGTCTGTATAAATACCATTTTTGAGTGTCTGTTAGATATTTATTTAACAATATTTTTTTCATATTTTTATCCAACTCATTTAATTCAAAGTCTGCATTTTGTTTCATTTTCTCATAAATCTCGGGTTTTAGTATAATCATTTTGTTAAATGTTGTATTATTCATTTTATAAAATTTCCGATTATCCCTGATAATACTGCACCAAGAAGTGTAGGTAAAAATCCACCACGTTGAATAATGATTTTTCTTTTATTATTTATAGATTTTTGGCGGCAAATGAGGGATCTCAATTCCTTTTTATACTTTTGTAATTGGGTTGTTGATTTTTTACTTAGATTACAATTACCTTTTAAAATATTTAAAGCAATTTCACAAAATGTCTTGATTACTTCAGGGTCACAATGTTTTATAATTACTTTCTGAAATTTCGGTTTAGAGCTTTTTAATAGGTGCAATATATGACGGTTGACCTTCAAAATTTTCAAATTCTTTGCCAAATTGTTCTAATTAATCTCTTGTACAAAAACACAAACCTTTTCCAAATATATCACTTCTTAATCGAAATATATCATTAACGTCTTGAGTAAGATCTATTAATATATACCCGTATGGTTCTGACGTCACTTCATTATATACTTTTTCAAATGCTTTGATTTGATTGGGATATATTTGGCGAGCTAGAGGTAATATCTGCGATTTATCTCTTGGATTTTTGAAAAGTACTAGATATTTACAGTTAAGCGAAATATCTCTTGAAAATTTACCCTGGTGAAAAACATTTTGTGTTACAAATATTACAGATAAATTTCTATGGTGTGATCCTCTAGTAAATAAATCACATACATACTTATCATGGGAATTTAACATCATATCATCGATAATAATTAACAAAGGTTCTTTATTGTCATTAAAATCCGGAATAGTGTTACTATATTCCACATCCTTTAAAATATTTTGGAACGGCATTTTTGTCTGGATTACACCAAATAATTTTATTAATATGTGGTTGTATATTTTCTTTTTTATACTTTATTAAATTTTGAATAAAAGTGGTTTTACCACAGCATGATGGCCCCGCTACCATCATTGTAAATGGATGAAATAGCATAGTTGTATTAGTTAAAAATAGCACTGTTAACCTATATTTATATGAAAAGCTCTTTTGCCGAAGTGAATATAAATGTAAATTTATTTATTCTAATGAGTATTCTTACACAAACCGTCGACATGGTTAAACGAGTTCTCATAGTTGACCTACAATTTTTACAAGGAAATGAAAAGCAATGTTTCCTAAAAGAATTAGCCATACTTGAAAAAGGAAGTTTAATTCCAACTGTCTATCACTTCAAAGCACCGTACCCTTCAGAGGAACTTAGTCCGGATATGAAATATAATAACCAGTATTGCGAAAATAAAATAAATGGACTTAAATGGAATAACGGTCTAGTTGAATATTTAGATGTAAAATGCATATTAAAACACTATTTAGAGTCAGCTGAAAAAATTTATGTTAAAGGAGAACAAAAAAAACTATTCCTTCAAAAGTACATTGACAGTGATAAAATAGAAGATTTAAGCAGAACCTTGCCGTCATTACAAAAGATTGATAACTTTAAATCAAATTGTCCTATACACTTATTAAACAACAATTTCAGATGTGCTGTTAAAAATTGTTATAATGTATATATGTATCTTTTAAAAGCAAAAATGTTAGATTAAAACAGCACAGATTTCTATAAAATTGTAAAATATTTTTAAATAAAAAATTATTTCAAACATATAAATAAATTTGTTTTATTTTTTTTTTTTTTAACACAACATAAGAATACATCTTTTTTGTTCTACATTCTTACATATCAATAAAATCTTAAAATACTAATAATTTTTTCTTTCCTCTTCTTTAAATATTTCATCAGAACAAAAAAGAAAAGAAAAAAATTCATCTCAAAATATCAATTTGGTCAAGGTTGATTCAGATTTAAAAACCAGCTTTGCACTTTTTTCTTTTAATTTTAAAAATTCGCATAGGTACACTTAATTTGTTTAAATTTTTCTCTTTACATTTTATAAAAACGCATTTTT
>OX352772.1:115480126-115482330 GCA_947095535.1 Poecilobothrus nobilitatus
AATTAAAATACAATTAAAAAATTCTATTATCGCTTTTAAATTTTTATATTTAAAATTGTATTACTCGTATAATATTTTATCGTAGAGTTTTATAATAAGAGAGTTTTTGTTTTTTGACGACTACCATTATCACCAATAAAGCCGAGACAATTAAAAAGTTTTTACGTCAATATGAAAATATGGTAGATATCAGAATCAATCGAAATCAGCGTCAGGTTTTTAAAATTTATCTAGAAATGTTTTTACAAAAAAGGGGGGTGTAACAGGTCAGATCATAACAGCAACAGCATCTGCTAACTGATAACCGCTAACTGATAACTGCTAACTGTTAACTGTTTACTGCTAAATGATCAGTTTCATTCGTACTATCTGACCTGTTACTGTTACGATCCGAGCTCATTTTAATTCGAAGAGATAACAGTAAGAGCCCGGAGCTATGGAATGTTCTGGGCAAAATGGCAAGTCTTTATGTATATTATGAAATTTTTCGGTGTATTCAAGGTCTACTTCTTAAATACACCCTGTGTCGGATGTACTTGCTGCATTGAGTTAAAATCTGTCATATATTTGTTGTTGGCTCTTGTATAACGTTTAGTGTATTGACTAAGACCTCCTCAAATACCCGTCTCTGCATATCAATATCGTAATTAACTCTAATACTTTATACTTTAAAAAATGAAATTCGACTGATTTTCTTGTACCATATACTATACTTTGAAAAATGTATATACGTCATTAGTGAGGTAGATACTGGAATTTGGCGCAGTTATTTGGAATCCTTGCTAAAGTGTTCAAAAGAATTTCACTCGTTTTGCTCTTACAAGGTTTTGTTTTGACGTCGGGACGGCTTCCTTTTGAGGTAAGATGTAAGCCATTAGGCCTAGATAGATTTATTTGCATAAGATTTATAGGTTGCGCGATGTTTAACCGTGATATTTTGACATCGCATATCTGTTCTTGTAGATTATTACAACTCTTTGGTTTGTTAGCGCCCTCGAGACAATTGAGATCACATAATTTTTGTATTCTGTTAATAAATTGTTTAATCATGGTAATAATTAAGATATTTTTTCGTTACCTAGAAATAAATTTAGAATTGTTTCAATGTATTTAGTGAAATACATAATTTTTTAATAGTATAAGTTTAATTTTGTTAATCTGTAAGAGTTTATAACTGGGTAGATGAATAAATAAATAAAATACATCAGTGTATTTCAACATAGGTATATCATGGATGAGTATAATAATGTGCTGGATCTAAACCATATGTTTTGATGCAACTTGAACATAATTCTTTAAAAACATCAGCTAATAATATCACATCAGTTTTAAAATAGAAATCTGAATATTCCCCTAAACTATTTATTTTAAATTCACTCCAAACTTTTTGGGGGTGTTCGTAGATTTTTTCACTAATATCATAATATAATAATATAATATGTTCTAAAAATAATTGATTGTTGCAAATATTTTTCTGAAAATTTAAATTCACAATCAAAATAGTCATAAGGATAAACACTGGTTAACAATAAATATTAATTCTCAGAAATGTTTTTAAAGTGAGATTTTAGAATAGGAAAGAAAGCTAATATGATGAAAGTGTATCTTATATTAGCTACTACCCATAAAACGGAATAAATCTATAAATTTAAATTTAATAGGTCTCTTTCTTTGTTCATTAGGAGCAAATCTATTATTCCCTTTAATTCAATTGCCAATATTTTAATTATCAAATGTGAATTATAACCGCTTAAGTTGTGGAAAATAAATGGGACTGCTTCAGTATCCTAAAAATTGATATTACATCCCACATGAGTAAGTCCACGATATTTACCAGTTACATGACAGTGATCTCCCTTGTGATGTCAATTTCTTGCAATCTAAAGTTCTAGCAATTTCTAATAATTCAATTAAAAACCAATGAATGTAATTAGCTCCACGGAAACTTTTATAAAACGATAATGTAGGATCATTAGAACATAAAAGGAGATTTTATCTTATTTTTATGATTCCTAAATTTACGATATTTTTGTTCCTGTAGTGGTAATTTTATCTTACCATAGTGTTTTTCAGTTTTACTTTCGTTTAAAATTAGTGTAAACACCGCTCACAGAAAACTTTTTTTAGTTGGTTAATAATAGTAATAATAATAATAAAAATAATAATAATAATATTAATAATAACAATAATAATAAAAATAATAA